>BQMZ01000151.1:0-54997 GCA_036984285.1 Chlamydomonas sp. KOR1 | reverse complement strand
CTGCGCTGTCCCCCACCGCACACCTCACAGGAGCGGAAGGAGTCGGTGCTGGTGTCTGCACACACGTCCGCCGGCAAGACAGTGGTGGCGGAGTGAGAAGCAGTGGCAGCGGTGGAGGGGCAGGCGTAGGGGCTGGGGCGGGTTGCGGGTGGGGGCAGCAGTGCATGAGGAGACTAATGTGGCGGCATTGCGGCGGCAGTGGGAAAAGGCAGGCATCGCGTAGGGAACCAGTGTGCGGGGGCAGCTGCAGAACGAAAGAGCGAGGTTAGCCCCTGTGGGGAAGGGACGGGGGCTTATCCGCCCAGCCGGTCTCCCAAAACCCTCCATCCCCTGCTCTGCCCTAACGCCCATCCTCCTCCCCGCCCCCATCCCCCGCCCCCACCCCCGCCCCTACCCCCCGCCCCACCCCGCCCCCACCCAGGTACGCCATCGCCATGGCCTTCCGCTCCAACCAGCGCGTCATCTACACCTCGCCGCTTAAGGTGGGCGGCGCGGGCGCCTCCGGCCCGCCGCCCCGCAGCTGCATGTCACGCCGTCGGCCCCTTGGGGCAAAGCAAGTCATACCGAACATGCCCTCCTGCGAGCGCCGTCTTTGGTCGGCATGTTACGCAGCTCTGCAGGTGGTGCCCGGGGTTCACTGGCGTGCTGTTCTGCCCCGCCGTACGGCGTGCACAGGCGCTGTCCAACCAAAAGTTCCGCGAGCTGTCGGAGACGTTTGGCGACTGCGGGCTGATGACGGGCGACGTGTCGCTCAACCCCAACGCCTCCGTCATCGTCATGACCACGGAGATCCTGCGCTCCATGATCTACAGGTGGGGGCCTGTGTGGTGGGGGGCTGGGCCGTGAGGGCGGCGACAGGGGTTTGCTACGTGGTGGGATGGGAGGGGTGCAATCGCGTGGCGGCTGGCGACCAGTGGCCGTGCAGCTTGTCCTGTGCTGCACGTGCGCTGTGAGGGTGCTAGGAGGCAGCCTCAGCACTCACTAATGGTCAGCATGCCCCCTACGGAAACGGTGCCCCGCCTCCTGTTCGCTGCGCCCCTTACCAACCGCAGGGGCAGCGAGCTGCTGCGTGAGGTGGCGTGGGTGGTGTTTGACGAGGTGCACTACATGCAGGTGAGCTGCGGGTGCGCGTGCGGGTGTGGCAGCACGCACGCAGTGCCCGTGCGCGTGCATCGCCAGGGACGCGATGCCTGACATGCGGGTGGCGAGGACACGGCCTAAAGCCCCCTGGGTGTCAGCAGCGCCGCCAAGGTCGGCAGCCCCTTTGCCGCTGGATGTCCTGGCCGCACTGACCCAAACAGTGCCCCCCGCCTGGGCCAAGCCGCCGCACCCCTGCCACTGCCCGGCTCCACCTGTCCTCCTCCTCCTCCACCTCTTGTCCTCCTCAACCTGCCCCCTCCTCGCCCCACCCCGCAGGACCGCGAGCGCGGCGTGGTGTGGGAGGAGACCATCATCTTCATGGACCACCGCACTAAGATGGTGAGGGCCGTGCGCAGCTGGAGGGCAGAGGCTGATACTTTTGCATCCAGTCCGAGGCTTGCGGGCCAAGGTGCAGGGCGCATATGGCCATCGCACATTTCAGGGGTCAACTGAGAGAGGTTGCTCTCCTATGGCGTCGGCCAGCGGGGGCCTGCTCACGATAGAGCGCGGCCCCCAGGTGCACGGGCCCCCAGGTGCACGCCCCGTCGCTGTTGTTGCCTCGCCAGCCAGCGCACCGCTGCACACCGAGGTGGTGCTACGAAACATTCGTGCTTCCTCGAAGCCCCATCCCCCTTCAACGATGGCATTGTACCCCAATCCGCAACGATGTGCTTGTCTTACAGTGTAGGACGCGTACTAACCCACACCTAACCCACACCCTCCCCTCCCCTGCCGCACCCCCTCCCCCGCCCCAGGTCTTCCTGTCCGCCACGCTGTCCAACTCGTCCCAGTTCGCGGCGTGGGTGGCGCACCTGCACCGCGCGCCCTGCCACGTGGTGTACACCGACTTCCGGCCCACGCCGCTGCAGCACTACGCCTTCCCGCTGGGCGGGGATGGGCTGTACCTGCTGCTGGACGAGCGGGGAAACTTCAGGTACGGCGTGCGGCAGAGGAAAGGTGGGGCTTGCGTAAGGGCGCAGCTCCGTACAGGAGGGGGGTGGAAGGGCAGGGTTGGTGTTACGTCATACTACCGGTATCTGGCAGTGTAACGCAAACGGGCTGCGGGGGCGGAGAGTTGGGATGATAGCATGGGGTGGTAGGTTGGTAGGGAGGGTATAGCGCATGTGGCGTCGACCTTATCGGTACCTGAACCTGTGGCACAGGCTCACCTGGGGCTAGGTTTCGCAGCTGCGTTGCCTGCGACTGCAAGTCGTGCATGTGCTGGCCTTGGCGTCCGCTGCGCGCAGAGGCGAGAACTTTGGGCTGCTGCAGAGGAAGCTGCAGGCGGCGGCGGGGCCGGCGGCGGAGGACGGGGCGGCGGCGGCAGGCGCGGAGGGTGGCGGGCGGGAGGACGGCGGCGGGCGAGGAGGCGGGCGGGGGCGGGGCCGCGGGCGGGACCGGGGGCGGGGCCGGGGGCGGGGTGCCGCTGCGGGTGGTCGCGGCGGTCGCGGCGGCGGCGGCAAGGGGCAGCCGGACATGCGGGCGCAGGTGGCCAACATCCTGGCGGTGGGTGGGGGCGGGGGCGGGGCACGTCACGGGGGATGTGGGGGAGGCTGCACAGGGTGCTGGGGGCACCCTGGTCCACCGTCTAGTTTGGTTTCCTCCCTCCCTGCATCCATCCATGTACGCCACCGCTGCCGTTGCCTCATCAAGGCACCCCAACCTCTGTACAACACCCTCGCACGCCTCTTCGTGCTCCCACCGCGCACCTCGCACACGCCAGGCCATCCGCGACCAGCAGTGGCCGCCCGTCATCTTCTTCTCGTTCGCGCGGAGGGACTGCGAGGCGTACGCCAACGGCCTGGTGGCCACCACCAAGAAGGAGAAGCAGGTGGGCAGGCCGCTGTGTGTGTCAAGGGACGGTGAGCTACAGGGTGGGTGCTGGTGTCGTGCCGCTGGCCATGCTCAGCCGTACCAGCGGTCGTGCTTGCATGCACCCTGCCACGTGGGTGGTACCACGGGGTCTGCCTTGGCCTCCAGAGCCCATCAAGTGAGGAACTGCCTATCCTGGCCCGCCCTGTGCTTTCCCCTTCGCCACGCCCCCTTCCGCTGCCCCAGGCGCTGGCGGACGGCGAGGACCCCCAGGGGCAGGGGCAGGGGCAGGGCAAGAAGGAGGGGCCGCACTTTGACTTCAACTCTAACGAGGAGAAGGCGCAGGTGGAGGAGGTGAGGCATGAACGTGGTGTGGGGGGCAAGGGAGCAGGTGGAGGAGGGAGCTGCAGAGAGCTGGTGTTGCAGGGTGCACGATGTGACGGGGAGGAGCCCAGGTTGCGAAAAGAGCGGAAGACATGTTATGCTAATCCCAAGAGGAGCCTCCGAAGCACGCAGTGCATCCCAATGCACTGCGTGCTTCGGAGGCTCCTCTTGCCACCTGCCCCCGGTCTGCGCCCACAAAAAAGCCGGTTGCTGTCCCCACCGCACTCGCTTCCCAAGCACACTGCCCCTCCCTCCCCCATGCTCCCTTCGCGCCCCCAGATCTACACCAACGCGCTGCAGTGCCTGTCGGAGGAGGACCGCCAGCTGCGCCCCATCAGCCGCATGCTGCCGCTGCTCAAGAGGGGCATCGGCGTGCACCACTCGGGTGGGGCAGGGGCCGGGGGGACAACCTGGGGAGCAGGGGAACGGAGGACGCCCTGCACGCCCGAGCCCTCTCCCTGCTGCTGACAAGCTTCCCTGCTGCCTAGCACCGCACCCAAGTTGTACCGCTCCACACCCGCGCTTCTCCCCCACCAGGCCTGCTGCCCATCCTCAAGGAGCTGATCGAGATCCTGTTCCAGGAGGGGCTGCTCAAGGTGGGGCCGCGGCCGCCGGGTCGGCGTGGGGGGCAGGGGGACACACACACACACACTCGAGCGTGCAGCGCGCACTGGAACCGCCGCAGTTGTGCCCCCGTATCCCTTTGTGCCCAGCCTCGCCCAGCCCGCGAGGTCTCCACCTCGCACCTGCCCCGCCCACCTCCGCCCACCCCCCTCCCCCTCTTCCAGGTGCTGTTCACCACCGAGACGTTCGCCATGGGCCTCAACATGCCCGCCCGCTGCGTGGTGTTCACTGCCATGCGCAAGTGGGACGGCGCGGAGAGCAGGTGGATCAGCAGCGGGGAGTACATCCAGGTGGGAGGGGGGCCGCACCTGGGGGCGGGTAGGGGCGGGGGGGATGGGAGGCGGCTCAGGGCGGCCGGGGGAGGGACAGGAGCGGTTGAGGCTGCGGCGTGGCGGCGCACCTTGCCTGCTGAGGCCCTTCCCCCGTCGCCTGGGGCCCAGAGCCTGTCTGGTGCTGGGCCCCTGTTGGCGCATGCTTCCCTCAAACCCTTGCCACTGTCCACTGCCAAAAAGACGCGTATGCTTCCTTACGGCACCTGGTCCTTCCCAACCGCACCTTCACCCCGCACCCGCCTTCGCCCGCCAAGCCACCCACACCCGCCTCCCCCCGCGGTGCCCCGTCCCCCAGATGAGCGGGCGTGCTGGTCGTCGCGGCATGGACGACCGCGGCATCGCCATCATGATGCTGGGGGGGCCGGACAGCACGGGGGAGGTGGAGGAGGACACCGTGCGGGGCATCATACAGGTGGGGGGAGGGGCGAAAGGACCCTGGCGCAGGCCGGGGGGGTGGGGGGAGGGCCTTGGGGGCGCGGCAGGGCACTCTGGTGGCTCCTGGCCTGCTGGTCTCGCGGTTCACCTTGCCGTTCGGGCCCGCACCCAACCGCCCACCCATGTCAGTACCAATGCACCTACTACCCGCGCTCTGTTACCCAATCTGACCACATGTCATGCCATGTCTCCTGAGCTGACACACACGCACAGTTTCCTCAACCCGTCGTTCGTGCACGTCGCTCCTCCCCCCTGTCCCCGCCCCCGTTCAGGGCAAGCCCTCCCCGCTGCTGTCTTCCTTCAAGCTGACCTACTACACCATGCTCAACATGCTGCGCCGCCTGGAGGGCAGCGACAGCGGCACCATGGAGTTCGTCATCCGCAACAGCTTCCAGCAGTTCCAGCAGGAGAACCAGCTGCCGCAGGTGGGGCGGGGGACCAGGGCAGGGGAGGGGATTGAGAAATCATCTTGCGCTCTCTGGAGCCCGCAACTGCCTGCGCTTGCGCACCCGTTATTGAAAGTGTCCGACAGCCCGTCGCGTGCTGCGTGCCGTGTCTTGTGGCCTCGCTGCACCACCCCAAGTATACCCCTGGTGACACCGCCCTAGCCCCACCCCCACCGCCCACCCCCTCCCGGCTGCAGCTGGAGAAGGAGCTGGCGGCCATCGAGGCGGAGGTGGCGGCGCTGGGCCGGGAGGGCGAGGAGGCCATGGCGGCGTACCAGCGGCTGAGGTGGGATGGGGTACGCAGGCGGGACGAGGAGACCTGGGGGGTCAACCGGACTCGGCGCCTGATGCCCCCCGCCCGACCAGGTCCTCCCTGCACGCTTGCCCGCTCCTCATCGCGCCCTTGTGCTCCAGCCGCCCGAGCGACTGCGAGTGGGTGTCTGTGCTCTTCGCCACCATGCACACCATGCACCACTCACCGGTCGTCCGCTGCCCCTGCTCAGGACGGAGCTGGCCGATGCCGGCGCCTCGCTCGCCGCGCTGGTCACCCGGCCGTCGCACTGCCTGCCCTTCCTGCGGCCGGGCCGGCTGGTGCGGGTGGTCAGCGGCGGCACGGACTGGGGCACGGGGGTGGTTGTGGCGGTGGCGAGGAGGCCGGACGCGCCGCAGCCGGGGCCGGACGGGGAGGTGCGCGGGGGCGGAATGCAACGCGCAAGGGAGGCTGAGAGGGTCATAGGGGCAGGTGGAAGCGAATACGGCCAAGGTGAAGCCGCTCCTGACGTGATGCCTGGCTGCATGTACCATGCTGGAAGTCGCCTTGGTGTCACATGAGGCAGCTGCCAGGGCAGAAGGCAACACCCGCGGCACACCCTGATGGACCCCCCAGCCCCGCCCCACACCCACGCCCACCCCACACCCACCCCCAGGACGACCGCGAGGCCTACCTGGTGGACGTGCTGCTGTCGCTGGACGCCACCACGCTGCCGCCGCAGGACGGGGACGGCAGTGCGGCAGCCGCCCCCGCCGGCCCCCCAGCCCCTGCGCCGCCCGGCTCCCCCGAGGCGGTGGGCGAGGTGGTGCCCGTCACGCTGTCCTGCCTGGCGCAGCTGCACTCGCTGCGCATAGGCGTGCCGGCGGACCTGCGGCCCGCGGAGGCGCGGAGGCAGGTGGTGGTGCAGGTGGGTGGGAGACGGGTGGGTGTGGGGGTGCACGGTCGGATGGTGCGACTGAAGCCTGGGACGGGCGCTGTCTCAGCTGCTGTCCCTCGCCTGTGCGCTCCAGCCTGGGCTTGCGTCTGCAGGCTGGCCTGGTGGCCTACCGCTCCGGGGGTGTCCTCCACTCCGCGGCCCAAGCGTTTGCTCGTCCCCACCCCCTGCCGCCTATGGTTTGCATGGCATCCCCGCTCCCTCCACCCCCAGGTGGGGGAGTTGCTGCGGCGCCACGGCTCCGCGGGCCTACCCCGCCTTGACCCGCTGGAGGACATGGACATACGCGACCCGCAGCTGCCAGAGGTGGGGGCTGGCAGGTGCATGTGTATTAACGGTATGGGCCGACTGTGTCCCAGGGCTGGAGGACATGGACATAGGCGGCCCACAGCTACCCAGTGTTTGCCGTCTGCGTACCAAGAGCACGCGTGCCAAGGTAGGGGTGACTGAGCACGTTGCACGGTTGCTGGTGTGGAGCACCCACACACCTGCCCGCGCCCCGGCCTCCCAACGCCCACAACCTTCCCCAACTGGCCCCTGCGTACTCCCTCCCTGTTCAGGTGGTGTCCCGCATCGAGTCCCTTGAGGCGCAGCTGTCCCGCAACGCCGTGTTCCGGGCGGAGAAGGACCAGGCCAAGTTCGCGCCCTTCCTGCGCCGGGCCGCGCTGGCCGCCCGCGCGGACGCCATCCGGGACGCCATGCGCACCAGCCAGCTGGCGCGATTCAGGGAGGAGGCGGCGCAGCGCACGGCGGTGCTGCGCAGGCTGGGACACATCGACGAGGAGGGTGCGTGGCGGGTGGCGGGGCGGGGTGGGCAAGCATGGAGCGAGGATGGTGGTACGGCTGGTGTCATGGAAACGCGTTGCAGATTGGCAATTTCCATGTTGGGTGCAGCGGGTGAATGAAGCACAGCAGTGATTGTCAGTGCACACCTACCCCACCCCGTACCCGTATCCGTACACACAATCTCCACTCACACCCCTCCCCTCTGCCCTGTTTCCCCCTCCCCCTGCAGGCGTGGTGACGCTCAAGGGCCGCGCCGCCTGCGAGATCGACACCGCCGACGAGCTGCTGGCGGCGGAGCTGCTGCTCAACGGCACGTTCGGCGGGCTGGAGCCGGCAGCGCTGGTGGCGCTGGCGTCGTGCCTGGTGCCGGTGGAGAAGAGCACCGAGGACATCAAGCTCACGGCGGCAATGGCGGAGCCGCTGGCGCAGCTGCAGGTAGAGGGGCGGGGTGGTGCAGGGGGTGTTGGGGGTTCGACGCCGCTCCGCCCTCCTCGTCAATGCTTGCCCGTGCTCCCACATCCTCCCGTGCGTGCGTGCTACTTTGTACGGTTGCTTGTGCCTTCCTTTGCTCAGTGCAGTGGGCTGTCTTGTCCTCCTCCCCCCGCGCTGCAGGCGGCCGCTCGCCACATCGCCGAGGTGTCCCGCGAGTGCAAGCTGGAGGTGGACCCCGACGAGTACGTGGACAGCTTCCAGCCGGCGCTCATGGACGTCATTTACGCCTGGAGCAAGGGGGCCAGCTTCGCGCAGGTGGGGTAGGGGCCACAGGCAATGGCGCGGGCCCAGGGACCCGGGCGTGTGTGAAGCCGGTGCAGCGCTCGCGACACGTGCGTTGGCGTTGGGCCAGGCAGGGCACTGTGGTGCGAGCAGCCCAGGGGCGGGAGGACCGGCGATGGTGGAAGGACTGTGTTTAACACGGCTGTAGTGAGTTGGTCACCTGAGCTGCCTGCGGACGGCGTTTCGAGCCCAGCCTAAGGCGGCTGCACCCCTGCACCCTGGCGGCGTTACACCTCCTCCCTCCTTAACCTCCTCCGTTTACTCAACCCCACTCCCGCGCGCCCCAGGTGTGCGACATGACGGACATCTTCGAGGGCAGCCTGGTTCGCGCCACACGACGGCTGGACGAGCTGATGGGGCAGCTGGCGGCGGCGGCGGCGGCGGTGGGCGACATGGCGCTGGCGGCCAAGATCCGGGAGGCGGGGGAGACCATTCGCAGGGACATAATGTTCGCGGCATCGCTGTACATCTGAGTGACGGCAGTACGGTGGGGGGAGGAGTTGCTGCTCACCCCAGTGGCAGTTGACGGGTAGGTACCATGGGTGGGAGGGGAGGCGGAGGGACGTGCTGGGGTGCCACCAGGGCAACGAGGGCGAGGGGGTCAGCGGTTGTGCTGGGGGCTGTGTCTGTGCATCTTACGCCGTAGCCAGGGGGGGTGTAAGGTCTTCCTGGATCTTGTGGAAGGGGCCTGTGGGTGTGACTTGCAAGGGGGTCTGAGGGTGTGTGGGGGCGCGGGCTGACTGCATGAGAGGGTTACGGGGACAGCTGGCCAGGTGTGAGGGGAGGCCTTGTGCGGCACGACCGGTTACAGCAGGACGGCCGAGGCTTCTGTCCTACCATGGATGCGTACAGGGTATGAGCTGTGGGCAGGGGACGGCAGGTGGCTTGCGCTTCTGCGCGCCACTGCTGGGGGCAGGCCTTTGCAAGTTGGAGGCACCTGTTGAACACGTGTCCTCGACGTGGCCCCTGCCTACGTCGCGTACTGGCATCTATACTTGACCTGCATTGTGGATCGCGCTATGGTGCAATGACGTTGAATTGCGGTTCCATGACGTGTGGACTACTGACAGATGCCGCTGCTTTGCCCAGTACCGCGTGAGCCCGGTGCGAAGGGCGCGGGGGGCAGAAAGCGGCAAGCGGGCAAGCAGTGCGGACACGGGCACGTTGCATGTCTGGTCGCTCCAGTGTGTGGAGTTGTGCTAATGTCCGCTTGTTCCCCGTCGGTGCTGAATATCATGTGCGGTCATCGACCGAGGCATTGCTGTAGGCCTTGCAGCAACGAGGGAGCGGCTTGGTAGTGCGGACCGCCAGAGATGCGGGCCATCCGACAGGGCGCAACGATTCGCATTCTGGGTCTAACGTGTTGCAATCAATGCATATTTTTTCGAAGTGACTATCCACACCTGCACGCCACTCGGGGTCTATCGCAACCTAAACTATTTTGCACCAGCTGTTAATAAAGCGGAAAGACCCACAACTCTCCGAGTAGAACCAAGGCGATGGATTATATTCGTTTTTAACTTTTGCAGCTCACCCACAAGCCAAACCCACAATACGCGTTCGCATCGTTGACCGCTTTCCTTTGTCCGCTACTCCGCCCACTTAACGCATCAACGACATTCTGTGAGACGCTGCTAATATTAACAAAGCAGTAGGACATCCAGACATGCGCCCGTGTTACGGGGGAGTCCGCTAGTTGGCCATGGGCGCGCCGGGCCGGGGCGACGCGGGGCCCGGGAGGCGCTGACAGATGCCCCAGCGGCGGAGCCATGTCAAATTAGCAAAGCCCAGGAAGCGCCTGGGGGGCAAGACCGGGCGCAGCCAGGTCCACGACGAGGACGTGTTGCGATGGGAGCTCAGCGTGCCAGAGGCGGACGCCGTGGCCGTTGCACGGCAGGCGGGGCAGGGCGCCCCGGTGCTGCCCATCACGCATGTGGGTGCGAAGCATGCAGATTGCGTGGTTTGTGTATTGGCAATGGCAATACGGGAATGGCTGTTAGTATAGGAGGGAGGCGTTGGGCCAGTGTTGCGGGGTTCGCGCGGACTCACGATGTGCAGTACCGGTACACCATGACGGCCTAGCACACAATCCTTGCACAGTCGTCCACGTGTTGAGGGTGAGGGTGGTCCACGTGTTGAGGGTTGAGGGTGGTCCACGTGTTGAGGGTGCTGCGGACCTGGCCTGTGTTTGGCTGGTGCGCGCCCCGCGGCGACAGCGCCCATGCGCCTCACAGCCCGCCCACGCCTCACCTCGGTCGCCTGCCACTTCTTGCGCCCCGGCCCTGCCGCCCCCCCCCCTTCCCTTCCCTTCCCTCGATCCCTCCCCTCCGCCCAGCTGCCCCCCACGCTGTCCCCCGCGCACTGCCGCACCGCCACCGACTACATCAACGTGTTGCCGGAGGACGTGCGCCACTCGCTATACAGGCACTGGTGGGTGGCGCACGGCCGGGGGGGTGCAGCACGCTGCGGCCATGTGCGGGTGCCGCCCACTCGCCGGCATGCCCTGCTGGCCACCCGCTGCATCGTAGGCGTGGGTACGGGCGTGGACCTGCGACCAGGCCGCCACCGCCCCTGGGTACCGGTGCCACACTGCAGAGCAGTGTCTTTAGGTGTACCTCTTCCAAATCAGAGGAGCCAACACGCGCTGCCCTACCCTGCCCACAGTGAGCAGATCTCCCGCAACGAGCGCCTAGTGCTGGAGGGCCAGGAGCGGCTCAAGTACGTGCAGGTGGGCGGGGGGGCGGGTGGTACTCGGGCTTGTGGCGCTGGACCGTTGAATGCTGGCATGCAGCCAAGAGCGGCACGTCACAGGTGGCCTCCCGCTGACTGCCTGTGTCGTCACTCCTTATAGGGCGCTTGCGGTGGCAGGTTGGGATGCCAGTGCTTCGCACGACACGTCACCTGATTGGTCTTTGCCTGGCCGTCACTGCCCAACCCCGCCCTTTCCCCGTGCCCGTGCCCGTACCCGTGCTCCGCGGTGCCCAGGCGTGCGTGCGGGAGATGAAGGCGCGCATGCCCGCGCCGCCCCCGCCGCCGCCGCCCCTAACGCAGATGGCGGCAGCCAGCGGTGAGGTGGCGGCGTTGAGGGACGGGGACGGGGACGGGGACGGATGGCGAGGCGGGATGGGGCGCTTTGCGCAGCGGGGCACGCTCCCACGGACCTCCAGCAGTTCTCCCGTTGTCATCCCCTCGAGGAAAAAAAGCTTTGTAGCAACTACCTCTGCTTGCTGCTTTTGAAGCAGCATTAACTGCGCGAGCCAAGTCAAAATGTGCGATGCTACCAGCACTGGACTAGGGCTTGTTACCGCAGTCACTTTCCTGCCTCACACGCATGCACCCCCCTGCCCTCCGCCCCCAGCCCCCGTGCCCCGTGTGGAGGTGGTGCCGGTGGCTCAGCCCTCCTGCTGGGCCTCCTGCTTCGGCCTGGCGGGGCCGCCGCGCGACGCAGCCTTCAGCCACGCACAGCTACAGGCGCACGGCGGGCAACAGCCCATGCAGCATGGGCCGCCGCCGCAGGTGGGCGGGCGGGAGGGCGCAAATGCACGAGGCCAGCATGTGTGATGTTTTGCACAGCCAAAGCCCCATCATTATTGCCTTTCCCGCGGTCTCTCCGGAGGAATGGACGTCGTGCTCTTGTGTTTCCTCTGAGAATGCCATCCTTGCACCCGCTCACTCCATCTCCTCTTTCCCTCCCGTGTCGCAGCTGGCTGCGGAGCTGGCGCGGCTGGCCCCAGTGGCCCTGCCGCTGCCCCCGACCCACGTGTTCACGGAGGCGGCGCTGGCGGGGCTGGAGGCGCGGAGGAGGGCGGCCAGCGCGGGTGAGCGGCGGAGGGTGGCAGGAGGGGCGGACAGGTCGTCGCGGCCTGCAAAGGGGCAAGACCGTGCAGACAATAGGAAAGGCTTCTTGCATTACAAGGTGCAGCTCCATATCCATACCTGACGACCTTACGACCATGCCAACAGTGCCGGAATATGGACAGCGAGACTGTCATGCGCTGCACGCTCCTTCCCCTGCAGGCGGCGCCGTTAGCGTCGGCGGCGCAGGCCGGCGCAGCGGCGGCGGCACCACGTCCACGCCACTCCACGCCGTGGGCTCCTCGGTTGGGGGGGCGAGCGACGCGCCGCCGCCGCCGCCGCGCACCCCGCCGGAGCCCCTGGCGGGGCAGCAGCAGCTGCACGCGGCCTTCATGCGGCTGGAGGGGCAGGGGCAGGGGCAGGGGCTGCGGGAGGGGGTGCTGCCTGGAGAGGCGGCGAGGGGGACGCGGAGCAGCGGCGGCGGGGATGTGGGCGCACCTGGGGCAGTGTTGGCGCCGCCTGCTGCCGCAGCGCAGCCGCCGGCGCCGGGGCGGCACAAGGGACCGGGCTGCCGCCGTCTCAGTCCCCGCCGCCGCCGCCACCAGCAGCGGCCAGGGCAGTGCGGTTCTCGGGACCCGTAGAGGAGGAGTTTGGGGCAGGGCCAAGCGGCGGAGGTGCGGCGGACACAGGTCCTCGGCCCACCGCCATGATGCCCCCCCTGCAGGGCAAGGCGCCCGGTGCGCCGCAGTCCCTGCTGCGGCCCCTGGCGCCCATGCCGGCCAAGAAGCTGCCGGGCCTGGCGCCGCGGCCTCAGGCGGTGCCGGCACCGGGGCCCACGTTGGAACCAGCCGGTGCTGCTCGGCCGCCGCAGACACAGCAACAGCAGCCCTCTGTGCCGTACGACCTGTCCCGCTACCAGGACCCCGAGTCGCTGCGCAAGCTGGCGCGCATCCAGGCGGCGCAGCGGGGCCGCATGGCGCGAAGGGACGTGGCGCTGATGCGGGCGACGCGAGGGGCAGGCGCGGAACAGCAGCAGCAGCAGCCTTCGCATGCGGAGGGCCACAAATCGGGCCCTGCCGCGAGCCCCGCCCGGGGCGCCGCTGCGGGTGGGAAGGGCGGGCATGACACGTTGAACGACCCCCTGTTGGCGGGGCTGGGGGAGTCCCCGGCCATGGACCTCACCTTCGGGACGGTCCTGCAGCAGCAGGTGGGTGGAGGCGGTCCCGCCTTGGACAAGAAGCAGCAGCAGCAGCGGGCCCCGGCCGTGCACCCGTTCATGGACCCGGCACACGGCGGCCAGGGGCCGGGCGCCCCGCCCTTCGACCTGGCGCGCTACCAGGACCCGGCGGTCCTGCGCAAGGTGACCCGCATCCAGGCGGCGGAGAGGGGCAGGAGGGCGCGGAAGGATGTGGCGCAGATGAAGGCCGCCAGGGGCCCTGCCGCGCAGCAGCCAGCCCAGCCGCACGGGGCAGGTGCGCAGGGGCGTGACCCGGTGCTGGATGAGTGGGCGGGGCTGGTGGGGGGCCACATGGAGGCCACGGTGGGGTCGGCGGTGGCCGCAGCAATCGTCGGTGCTGGGGCGAGGGAGGGGGAGGAGGACCCGGCGCCCTACCCCACGACAGTGGCAGCGGTGGGGCCGGCGGCAGCGGTACGCGCTGGGCTCCCGTCAGCCTCCCTGAGCCCGGCGTACGACCTGTCGCGGTACCAGGACCCGGACACGCTGCGGCGGGTGACTCGGATACAGGCGGCGGAGAGGGGCAGGAGGGCGCGGAAGGAGGTGGCGCAGATGCGAGCAGGGAGGGTCGGCGGGGCTTAGCGTGGTAGCGACGCCCTGGTCGCGTGCCCTGGCGGCAAATGGGTCCAACTAGCGTACCGGCCGGGCGGTCCCAGGATGCGTGCCGGGGTGTTGGATCTGGATGCATTCTGCACCGCATGCGGACGTGGTAAAGGAGCATCTGTTACGCGGTACGCTGTGTTGTTGACCGGGTAGTTGCCTGGACTCTGCTGCAGCGCCTCACTAGCCTGTTGAGCTGAAGTGTCCTGAAACGCACCAGCCATTAACCAAGTCTGACCAGCTGTAAGGGACGGGATGTTCTGCCCCTGCATGGCTGCACGGTGCCCTCAGGGGAGGGGATGTTCTGCCCCTAAGGTCTGAGGTGTACATGGACCTGCATGCCTACACTCTGGCCCTCCTACGTAATTCTGCATTCTCCCCTGGTGTCCTGCGCCTCTGACCCAGTCTGACCTGCTGTCCTGCTCTGAGGCACGAGCGCACGGCCCTAAGTTGCACTGGAGTACGGATAGTGTACTGTGGCAAACCCCTCGAAAGGCAAACCCGATCAAGCTTCTTTTGGGCTTTCTGAAAGTACGATCTGAACGCGTGGGGCGGCCAGCAGTAGCACATCCCTCAACGTACGTGCAGCTACCCGAAGGCCCAGCACGGCAGCAGTCGTTCCAGGCAACACGCTGAACCTGTGATCTTGTGCCAGAAGTAGTCCAGCTGGCTACGCTACTGACGGGGCAGAAGCTGTTCCCGTTAGGGCTCGTTTCCGCATTGCAAAAATCGGTTACAAGTTGATAGCGTCCCGCAGCGTAGCGATTGCAACACGCGACATAGAGGCATCCCTTGTTAGCCGCACATCAACACCAATTAACTTGCAAAGCATGGTAGGCAACATGCTACTGCTCGCAAGGCCACGCGCAGGCCTTTCCAGCTGCATACGACGAAGACGCCGACTAGGCCGACTTGCTCCGCTATACGTAATTCTAATCACCATGGCTTTGGGCGGTCGCACATTAGCAACAAATCATTACAAGGTGAGCCGTTTGTGAAGCTGCAAAGTGTTTCGTCACGGATGGCGGTAGCTGCATGCCAAGCATCATATGTTCACGCGGCTACAACGCGCAAACCTCCGCTTACTACAGATGGATGCTTATGTGTCAACTGTTCATAAACCACAATTTACGCAGACCCGCGACGAGGGTGGCCGAGACAGGTCGTCACGGCGTGCCCTGCAGGATGGCTCGGGGCCCTCCCCGTTGCAGCCCGCCCCGCCCGATGCCGCCGTGGACCCCGGGTACCCCGACGCTCCCCTCACGCCCCTCACGCCGCCGCCCTCGCCACCCGCGCCCCCGCCCTCTCCTCCACTACCACCCGTGTTCGCTGCCGCAAGCTGCAAGTCCACCTTCGTGGTTGACCAGGACTTCACCACTTGCGACACCGTGGGTAAGCTGCTGGGAACACGGGCTGCGTCAGGAAAGGGACAGCCTTGGTTGGTGATAGCGCATACGTGCAAGCGCTCAACACATTTCCGTGCAAAAAGGGCTGGTCATGCCAACAGCTGCGTGCGTGCGGTGTGAGCTGATGCAGGTGCTGTGATTGCACGCGCGATCGGGTGGGCAACCTAGAGCCCTCGCGTCTCATTAAGCCCCTGTTTGC
This sequence comes from Chlamydomonas sp. KOR1, assembly GCA_036984285.1. Classification (NCBI taxonomy): domain Eukaryota; kingdom Viridiplantae; phylum Chlorophyta; class Chlorophyceae; order Chlamydomonadales; family Chlamydomonadaceae; genus Chlamydomonas; species Chlamydomonas sp. KOR1. Next base: position 39,825 of record BQMZ01000151.1, on the reverse strand, counting down.
TCACCGCCCTCGACGGTCCACTCCTGCTGCGCACCTGCTGCCCTTCCCCGCCACCCCACTGTCTCTCCCCGCAGTGCAGCGCATGGGCTTGCGCAACAGCTTTGTGCTCTCCACCGTGCTCAACCCACAGCTAGGCCTGGACTGCGCCACGGGGGCAGCCCTGCCGGTGAGGCGCGCCGCCCGACATGCATGCGATGCCGCATCCGCAGTCTACCCGCTGCCTGCGCATCCGCCCCATGCCCTGCTGTCACACACCTTGATCCCATTTGGCACCAGCACTCCCTCCGCCTACCCTTCCGCAGCTGGGCTTGGAGCTGTGTGTGCACATCTTCCGGCAGTGGGCGCTGCCGCCCGGCTGCCCCGTTGTGCACCGCCTGGCCGACGGGGACACGTGCCTGGGCCTGTTGGCGGCGTACGACCTGCCGGGCGGGCTGCAGCAGCTGTACGACCTGAACACAGGTAGGGCATGGGCGGCGTGCATGGGGCAGGAACCGATGAGGGGCTACGGTGCGTACGCCGGTGACAAGGGCCTTGGCCAAAGCACGCGTGCTCCCACTCGCCGGCCACAGCTGCGCATGGCCATTGTCTTTGCACTCACGCATCTGCATCCCTGTGCCCTTGAACCCATTTCCGCCCCGTGCACGCAAAACGCGCCCCAACTGCACGGCCGCAGGCCTAGCATGCGACAACCTATACCGCGGAGCCCTAGTGTGCGTGGAGGGCCTGCCCTACACACCCCCATCGCCGACCCCTGTGTACGGCTCCCCCAGCCCCGCATACCCCGGGCCCACCCCCGCCCCTCCACCCTCGTACGCCCCTTCCTACGGCCCCGGTCCCGCCCCCTCCTACGGCCCCAGCCCCGCGCCCCGCCCCAGCTGCGGAGGCCACGGCCTGCGACCTTGCGCGCCCAGCGTGCAGCCCCCCCCGCCTTACTACGCCACTCAGCTCCAACCCAGCATCCCCTCACCCTTCCCGCCCCCACCCCCACCGCCTCCCCCACCTCCTCCTCCCCCGCCTCCGCCGCCCCTGCTGCCCCCGCCCGCGCCGCCCTCGCCCCCGCCCGCGCCGCCCTCTCCTCCTGCGCCGCCGCCATCGCCCCCCAGCCCGCCCGCCTACAACGAGGCCAAGTGCCTTGACTGGGGCGCGTTTTGGTCCTTCCAGACGTGCGAGGAGGTGGTGTCGTCGTACGAGCTGGGCAGCGTGTCGTACATGATCCAGATCAACTGGGACGTCAAGATCATGGGCTACTGGGACAGGTGCCCCAGGCCGCGGGTAGGTGCGGGGCGGATTAGGGCCGGTAGCGGGGCGGATTAGGGCACGGAACTGGATGGGGTGCAGTTGCTGGGGGTTGCTAAAAGAGGCGGGCCAGCCGTTACGTGCTGAACGAGTGTCGCCCATGCTGCTTCTAAGAGAGGCATACAATCAGAGGGTCCATGGTCCTGGCCTGGGTGGCCATGATGTGTTGGGAGTTGCGTACCGGCAGCAAGAGCCAGTGCGTAAGCTTGCCAGCATCCGTGCACCACGTGCTATGAAGTGCCTAGTCGTATCCCCAAACAGTCTCGGTACATCCGCCTACCCGGATTCAACTGTTCTGGCTTTGCTTGCCGCGGCACGTGCAGCGGTCGTTCGACCTGTGTGTGCACCAGATCCGGGACCGCATCTGGCCGCTGCCGGACGGCTGCACGCGGCACGTGGTCAGGGCGTACGACACGTGCCTGACCATCGCGGCAAAGTACGACGTACCGCTGCAGCAGCTGTACGACTGGAATGCCGGTAAGTTCTGGGGTCTCCGCATGGCTTTTTACACCCTCCGTGCGGTAATGCAGCTTGAGGTGACAGCTTGCACTCGCAACACCTCCTTTATTGTGCCATCGCAACCAAGTCCCCACCCTGCTGACCTCGTGGCGACCATAACATCCGCGAGCTCGCCAGGCTGCGCAGTATATGCTTGACTGTCACAAAGGGTTTTTCCTACACAACCTCAACAACAGCAGCGGCGTACGGTCCCACAGGCCTTGACTGTGCCGAGCTACTGTACGGGGAGGTGCTGTGCGTGGGCCGCACGCCGCTGGAGCCCCTGAAGCCGCCGCCGCCGCCCGCCCCCTAGGCATGAGGCGCACGGCCTGGTGGAGCAGAGGAGTGTCGGCCCCTGGTGTCAGCATAATGGCAGGAGAGGCTGGTTCAGGGGCTGATCTGGAGTGACGACGCAGCTTCATTGCGGCAGGACAGGGTCTACGCAGGGCGGCTCGGGGCATCAGCCTCACAGTGGGACGCTTGGAGAGGCGCCAGGAAGCCACCGCTCCCAGCGCGCGTCTGGCTGTGCATCGGCTCCGAGGCCGCAATAAGCCAAAGTGGCTCAGTAGCACAATTATTGCCCATTGGTCACTGTTAGTGGCACAGTCGCTTTGAATAATAGTAGTAGTGATACTGCCGCGGGAGGCGAGGCACCTCCGCGTGGGCTAAGGAGGTGCGATGTGTAGCACCCGGACGCTCCCAGGTGGCCCCCATGCACTGAAGGGGGATGGAGTCAGGTGGGTTGCCTGACAGGCGTGACAGCAGCCCGCCCCGGGAAGGGAAGAACGAACCCCTAAGGGGGAGGCTCACCAGGGCGTTCCTTGCGGTCTGGGGTCGTGTTACGTTCAACCTTCCGCCGGCAGCAGATAGCTGAGGACGCTGTGGACCAGTGGAGGGTGTTGCAGCACCGGTCGGTTGGGGTCGGTGTGGCCCCGTGCGCCGACAGCAGGCTTCGCAGTTTTTTTCTGATGGTGCCTCTTGCGCCCAGGGCCACGGCTTCCTGTGCGCTGGACTAGGCTTGCCAGTCTGCCTGGCTGAGGTACCCAGCCAGGGCAGTGTGTTCGGAAGCCTTGAGAGCCTTCGTTGGGCCTTTCGCTCGTGTAGGATGTCGTGGCACTTTCCAGCCTCAACCAGGTGCACTGTGTGCTGGGAGCGGTCAGCTGCGTTGGTAGCCTCTGCTGCCGCAGGACATTTGCAACGCTGACCGTGGTGATGAAGAGCAGGTCTGGCCGTAGCTGCTGCAGGTTAGCATCCGCCCCTTGGGGTGAGCCACCGGGGCACTCGGGTGCCCACAGTCGCTGTGCTGTGGGCTGGCTGGCCGGAAGGTACTCACGAGGTGTCCCGGAGGGTATCAGATGCGCCGGACGGCACTTTTAGGTCGTGGCGCACGATGGTTCGACACAAACAGTTAAATGGACTCCGAAATACTGGCGGTAGCATCTCTGCTGGGCTCACCTGGGCCGGGGTCCCAGCCCAGATGGTCGGGCCAACCTGGATGGTTTGACCCAGGAGTCGGGCCCAGCTGAGATGGTCCCGACTGCAATGACATACCGTAGTGGCACAAATTCGATTGCCATGCCCGGCGAGAGACAATTAATTTGCGTTTGTACAAGGTCCTCAGCTATTAATTTGCCGTTTTGACAGGCACGTGTAGCCCCACCCAGAGGGGTGAAATGCGAGTGAAGTTTCTACACCTGCTGGGCACAGCGATGTGAAATATTTGAATCGTGCCTTCGCACGATGCAGGTTTTCGAGTCGGCACGATGCGGTTTTGGGGGTCGGCACGATGCGGGTTCCAGGCTCGGCACGATGTGGATTCTGCACATCCAGGACTTGGACGATGTGCATTCTGGGCATCCCAGGTACACTGTGTGGATAATCAGAATGCCACGTGCCAGACACCAGGGGAGCTCCCTTACCCGAATGGTTCTGGTTCTGCCCATGTCATGTTCTTGTCTTGCACTCCTACTGTCCCTGTCCTACATTCCTAATATTGTCCTGGACAAATGATTATCAATAGATACCGTCGTTCGCGAACACTGACTAGCGACCGACATCAACGGCCATACGGACAAAATTTGCTTGGAACATACAAAGCATAATCTGCAGACTAGCGCTACCAGAGTATGGAGACCAGGCGACAGCATGAACCTCCTAGGGTCCTAGGGTTGCTGGCGCCGCAGCAATGTAGCAACAAGCTCAGTACAGTATATGAGCCATAGAAACTTGCGACTTCTGGGGCGTTGCTGTTGGCCCGGGGGCCGCACCAGGCCTGGGCGGCACTCTCCCTGCGCCGGTGTGCGCCATTGGCGCACGAAGCGCGTCGAGCCCCGGCATTTGTATGTACGCCCCACGCGCCGGGACTCGACCCCAACAATGTATGTGACTGTTCTTATCATTCAGATGGCAGAGGCTGCGAAGGCCGCACTATATTGGGCGACTTGGGCGAAAGGCGATGGCCGTCGTCTCCGGATCACCAGTGACCACACCACAGCTGACATGCATATATGGCCACAACCTTATTAAGTTGGATGCATGGCGGTGGCAGCATAGCGCACAAGGGGACGCGGCGTTGGGGCTGTTGGGCCTGCAACTTCCCCTGGCAACTTCCCTTGCATGGAATGAATTTACCAGGCAGTTGTACGTAATAGACCTGTATTTCACTTGTGTCGGGTCAGTGGGCTGGCGTGAAGCTGAACAGAGTGCTTCAGTGAACAATGGGGAAGCTGAGAGCGCACGTGGCATGGGGTGTGCATGGGTAGTACCAGGTGGGTAGTACCGTGTGTTGTGGAGGGCAGGAGGGGGCAGGGAGACACGTGGCCGGGGGGCAGACTCCCGTACACGGAGATGGTTATGAACGTTGCGTTGTAAGCAACGCAGCGTTCACTTCATACAAGTATACACACAGGCACTGGTCAAACATGCCGGCTTGCATGTACGGTACACGGGCTGCTAATACACACAAGCACCAGCAGGATAGAGGCGGCAACAGGGGTCCCTGGCCGCAGGGCCTTCCCCAGCCACGATGCGGGTTCTCGCCTCGGCACGATGCGGGTTCTGGGCTCGGCACGATGCGGGTTCTGGGGTCGCACGATGCGGGTTCTGTACTTGCACGATGCGGGTTCCAGGCTCGCACGATGCGGTTTTCCAGCGATTTCGTGCCCAGCCCTTTTGGCACGATGCGGATTTTTGACGGTGATTTCAGCCCTCCGCCCCACCAAACAGCACCCGTATGGCCCCCGAGAAGGGCGAAGGCACGCAGGACCAGCACCTGCAGGAACATATCGTGTAAGGCCTTGACAAGCACCCGCAACGCCTGCAGCGGGCTTAGGCAAGCTTTCTGGGCCTTTCCTGGCGCCACCTCGGGAGCCGACAATTAATTGCACCTTTTGCCGAACCCCGGGACAATTAATTTTCCTAATTGCCAAGGCCTTCGGGCAATTATTTTATGCTATTACATTTGTGCCACTACGGCACCGGTAAATGGCTAACATAAATGCTTTGGTGCTCGTTTATAAGTTGTTATCGAATAAACAAGCTACAGGGACTCCGTAAATGCTTCACATACGTGCACCACCACGGACAGGCGACAGGTGACATCAGGGGACCTCCCCTGGGCGGAATTCATACCGCTACCAATGGCACCGTGTACCGATGCCACAACAAAGCAGGTGTTACAAGTAATGCGCATGCCGTTACAGAGCTACGCTCATATGTGCTCGGCCTCGGTCGCAGGGTGCACCAAGGTGCACCCGCTCCGTTTTCCTTCGGCGGTATAGCCTCAAAAGCAGTTACATGCTTTGTACCTACACGTGCAACCCTTAACCCGCGCTGCACACTAAGAGCGGCGATAGTGCTTCGCAAAACACATCTGTTTGCATCTGCGCTGGGCTGGGCCCTGGACTCAAAACCGCAGCCCCTTTGACTCTATGCTATGGATGCTTGGTTGAATCACGTTCTTAGGAGCGGGTGCGAACTGGTTAACGCCTCAGTGCACCATGGTGCACCCGTTCGCATTGTCGTCTTCCGGCGTTGAGCGTATAACTTGCATTGTTGGTTATATTGCTCATGGAGAAATCTTATGAGCCGCTGCTGCGGATGTTGCATTGAGGGAGTCTGAACACCGAATGACACGTGGTAATGCAGGGGAGACCGCAGGGTCCGCAGACCCGGTGTGGTTTGGGGAGTGCTCCAGGTTTCATATTTAGAGCTGCTCACAATGAATGATGATAATCAGCATGCGTCTGCAGGGCTCGGCCGAGATAAAGGGAAATTGGGCGCAAGCTAAAGATGATCCGAGCAGAGGTTCCGCCCCAACCCAGATGGTCCGGACGGGGCCCTCGCCCCTGCTAAGATGGTCCCAACGTTACTGTTACTGTTACTGTTACATAGCTTGAGCGGTGCAGCCCACAGCCAGCGGTATGCCCCATGAGCAGTGTGGCTCCGAGACCGTCAGCAGGAGTAGACAAGGAGAAGTGCACCTGGCCTAACGCCCGTGGGATAATATCCCAGCCCGGGTCTCACTGATGCGAAACAACAGCCCTGCCAGACTGGTCTGGTCCTCAACCGCCATCACAGCACAGATCCCCTGGTCGTAAGGCAAATCAACAGTAGCACGGGCACTGGCATACGCAGGGCAGTGGATAAGCACGTGCTCTTCGTCCTCGACAGCACCACCGTTGCATGCGAGACACAGCCTTTCGGAGCGGGCCAAACGCCTGCCCCTTTGGACAGCTCTATTTGCAGATAGCGGCCATGCACAGAGCCTAAACGACAGCAACTTCACTTGGTGCGCGCGCGAAATGAACACTTTGGCGTGCTTAGGCCACATGGAACCAGCAGAGCCTCGAAAGGCGAGCCCCATTTGATGCTTGTACCTACTCATCTGGATGCCAGGGCGCTTCCCGTCGGACGGAAGTCCACAGGGAGATACTAACCCGTGCATGATCCCAACCAGCCATCAAACGCTCTCTAAATTTAGACATCACAGTGGCAAAGGGAGGGGCGCCCAGCAAGCCACGCCGCCCTATCTGCATGGGAGACAGTATCTACAGGTAACTCCAGCCATACATCAACGCCGAGCTCCCTGACAAAACGCAGCACTTTACCCGCCCAAGCATCAGCCCATCCCTCATCCGCTAACCGGATCTCCTCTCTCAGCACGTGGTGGGCGAGCGACCCTTGCTGCTTGACCAAACGGTTCCAGAACAGGAGGACAAGTCGAGCCCAAAAATAGTGCAGCGGTAGCTGAGCCATTTCGGCAAACAACAGGCGGTGGGCTGGGCGATAGGTCCCACAGATGGATCGCATAAAAGCTATTTGCAACTTGACGGCATTGTCACGCAAGCACCACTCAAACATGCCTTCAGAGAGGTTAGCATAGTCGCGGCGCCGTGGGGGGGGCCCGCCATCTAACATCTCGCAAAGGGCATCGGGACCCCAAACCTCGCAGCCGTACGACAGGATAGACCTGACCTGTACCTCAAAGCACCGCATGCGCACATCAGGCGCCCACATGCGCATCTTCTTAAGCTTGCCAGCAAGTTTGAACATAGCACCACGCCCAGAGGAAATCAGTTGCTCTCGACAGTGGCTGGGGGAGAGCCCAGGGCCGTAGACTAGACCTAAATACCTAGCGGAGGGCACTAGAGGCACCGCCTGGCCCGCAAGCCTAGCAGACCGCGAGAACACCTCAGAAACTACCTCTCTCCCTGTCTTGACTACTGAAGACCATTCCCTCACACTTCTTCACATTAGCTCGCATACCAAAGGAAACGCAGAAGGTGTCGACAAGCCCTAGCAGGTGACTCATGCGCCGCACCGAAGTTGCTACCAAGCTCGCATCATCAGCATAAAGGAGCAGCGACACCCGCTGCCCATCAACAGTAGGCGCACCCATGGCAAGTGGTGAGCCAGCCTTGGATAGCCTGCTATCAGTGCAGTCTATGTAATCAGCCAGAATCTCGATAAACAGCCCAAAGAGCTCGGTACTGAGGGGACACCCTTGCTTGACCCCTTGCTCAGAGACAAACGGCTCCCCAATCTTCCCATTAACCTTGACGGCCATCTCGACTCTTTCGTACGCTTTCAACAGAGCGTCAAGCATGGGACCGTGGATGCCACGCTCACGCAAACGCTCCCAAAGCAGATCACGAGGTACCTTATCAAACGCCTTTTCAAAATCGATCTGAACTATGATAAGCGGCGGGGAGCCTGGGCGCTGATGCCTAGCCGTAAGATGCCGCTTGACTAGCACCATGCGTCTGCACCACCAGGTGCGGCCCGCGCTCGCACGCCTCCGACTCGCCGGTCAGCGACGAGTTGTCCACCTTGAGGTTGTAGGCGTCGATCACGCGGATGTCAGCGGGCACCTGGTCGCCCTCCTGTGGAGTGAGGGCCGGGTGCGAAAGGATGGGGAGTTACACTGCGCGTGGCCGGTGGCGTGTGGCTGGGGCGCGTAGGCTGCGTGCAGGTGGGTTGTCGCCTACCGCGCCTGTCGGCGCCCTTGCCTTGTGTGGCCATGGCGTGCTGCACCGCTCAAGGGACCTCCCCTGCCATCCCCGCTAGCCCCCCAACTATTTTTGCTCCCAATTGCGCCACGACCCCTCAAAGCGATGGTCGCGATAGCGGGTTTGTGATACCCTCCTGGTGTCCTGGGAGATCCTGGCCCTACACGATCCGTGGCACACGTCCGTAGCTCACATTTATCGAGAGAAGGGCAAGACCTGGACTTGCCGCCTGGGCAGGGATGCAAAGCGAGCTCTGCACACAGGCCCCTGCAAGCCCGACAGCGACATGCGGGACTGATGCAGGTAAACACGTGTTCTGCTGTGCTGCTGAGCTGTGTCCCTAGCAGCTATGCGAGTAGCCAGCCTTACCCAGGGGAGAGGGTCTCCCCTGGTCGTACCTGTCAGCGCCGGGTCAACGGGCCACGATCTCATGGACGTGCCATGCGGGGTGCCACCTGCCAGCACCTGCATGCTGGCTGCAGTGGAGCCGGTACTGTGTTCGCAGCGTTGACCCTGGCGCTTACACGAGACCTTCTTTTTTGACCTTGCATGCTGTGTTCCAGATCCTATTTTGTGAAGGTAAACACAGCTAGCACTGAACCGCTGCATTGGATGCAAGTTGCTGCCTGTACCGGTACCTCTTGAGCTGCCAGGAGCTGCTCGCCACCGTCGTGTTCCTGTCCTACCGCACCCTGCAAGTGCACCAGTGAGTTGCCGGCACTGGAGCTGTTCAAGGCTGGCACAGGATGCAGCGCCTGCGCCCGTACGCCGTACAGCTGAGAGTCGCGCAGGACAGGGGGATGAAGGACGCGGTGCACGATGGGGAGCCTGATGTCCACATGTGTAATGTTACAGGTTCGGCATTTTCTGAGCACAGGCCTTGACGCACAAAGTATTGAATCAAATATCGTTCGGTTGGATCGGAATCCCCGGCATGCATCCGGTGGGGCTCTTTTGTCCACTCATGGCAACCACACCACGGCCCCCACGCTTCAGCCCTTCAGCGCGTTGCAAGCGCTCGCGTACATTTTCGCCCATCCACCAAGCGGTAAACCTCTTCACAACACGCACAACGAAACCGGACAAACAGGCAATGCGGAATAGGGGACTGGGGGGGACTGGGGGACTGGGGGCCGGACTAAGACACCCCTGCCACCACACCAAATGGTTCCACCCTGGTCACAGGGATGATAACAACACATCACAGTATGCGTCGGCGGGCACGCGCGAAACTGGTGCCCTTGGCGCTAGGTGCTAGATCATCATCATATTGCACCCAGCCCATTCGCTGCACACAGTGCGAGGTTATACATCTATTGTTCGAACGTCTCGGTGTCCCCAGACTGCCGGTCCCACCAACTGCCGCCAGCGGCACTCCTACTTGGGGGCCGCACAGGGTCGGCTGTCCAACCCCAGCACCCTCAGGAAGATAGCGCCAACACCACGAGTTGCAACCACGGGTTTCACGACGGGTCTTGCACTCGCTCCTCTCTCTAAACAACCCCCACCTCGAAGAAAAGCCATGTCCCCACTACCTGTCATGGCGTGGCACAGCCTGCAGTACACTGCTCCAGGACGCGGAAAGCGCCCACCTCTCGCTAACCCACCCATCAAAAGAGTCAAGCCTCGGCACGGCTGGGCGCGGGGCCCTGGCGGCCCGGCAGAGGCTCCCAACAAAGCATTCTCGTCCCTCCCACATGCGTCTCTTTCTGTTCCCTCCAGTTCACCTTGACAAAATGCCAATACGATATAACAAGCACAAGTGCGCCTTCTGAAGCGGCGCGACACTCTGTGTGTGCCGGCGGGGCGCAAGCGACAGACGCCCCGCCGGCGCCTTCCCCCCGCGCGTGGATCTCCGCATCAGTGCGTGCTCACCGGCTCTCTCCGACCACCACCAAAACAACGCCGATCCACAACACGCGAAGAAGCCATCCGTTGCTCAGCTCTCGGGTCCACGTACTAGGTAATAAACTAGAAATAACAAACTTGTCTCGAACAAAAGCTGCAGGTCGGGCCCCTGCCCCCGTCACAGCACCCGACTGGGGGCCGACCAGGGGAACGCAGCCAGTGCCGCCGCCCACGACGCAAGCAACAGCCTGCCGCGCATCACGCCGCGGCAGGTCCACAGGCGGAAATTCTCCAAGGGAAGGTTCAGAGCCCACAACGCACAAACTGTACTGGGAAACGCATCCGCACTCTTAGACCCCATGCATTCATCTGGCCTGAGCGTTCGGGCTCCGCCCCGTCCGCAGCTGACAGCCCCAGGCCGTTGAGTACAGTACACAGCTGACGGGTTCACAGCACGCAACACGGCAATCAGGCGGGCCCTGTGCCCATTCTGTTACGCAACTCGGCGCGGCCCTGCCCAGCGGCGCCCGGCATCCCGCGGCGCACCCCGCAAAACTCACGGCCCTCACACTAACGCAAGCGGGCGATTGGATGCGCGAAAATGGACCAAGAAAAAAGATGTGTGAATGTGCCATAGGTCTACAAAGGCAGCGCGACGGCGCAGCTTGCCACGGACATGCACACCCCCTGCGCCGCCACCCTTCCCTCCTGAGGACGGGCGTAGCCAGCGCAGGGCAACGCTGCGACCACGGCCGCCACTCGCAGTACGCTCCTGCCAATTCCGGGCTCCTACCCCTGAACCTTCCTGTCCCTGAAAGCCTACCCGCTCAACTCCTCCTCGCTAATCCGGTGCCCTGCACGCGCTGACCAGCTTGACGAACCCCTGCATGCCGGGCTGCTGCCGTCAGTCTCCGTCGCTTTCTCATAGCGCTTGTGGCAGCTGCCGCTCCGCGAGTGGGGCTCCCAAGCGCCGCCCTTTGCCCAAGCCAGCCGCCTCCGCCGCAGCCCCTTTGCGTCCCTGCCCCTTCCCGTCCTCATGCGTCTTGCGGGTCGCCAGGCTACTGCCACTTGCGCTGCAGCCCCGGGAGTGTCGGCCCCACCCTCCCCAAGCGCCTGCTGCAGCTGTCACCGGCCCTCCTCGCAAGCGCCGCCGGGGCTCCCTCCCTGGCCTCTGCCCCCGCTACCGCACGCTGAAGTGCAGCGGCGCCGCCACCATGACGTTGACCTTGCCGCCGCCGCCGGGAGCCACGGCGCACGGCCCGGCGCTGGCGGCCGCCGCCTGCAGCGCACTCTCAATCACCTCGTCCGCGATCAGCCCCGAGCCCTGCCCCGAGGACCCGCCCGACCTCGATCCCCGGCCGCCCATGGTGTTGATGGCGGTGCTGGGCAGCGGCGAGGCGGACGAGTCGGCGGAGCCACTGGGCGCCGGAGGGTGGGAGGCCAGCAGCGCCACCTGCTTCACCTGGTGCCGCGACCAGTAGCGCTGCGGGCGAGGAGGAGCGTGCGGGGGCAATGACGGCGTCAAATGACAGAGCGCGTTGCACGAGGTGTCGTACGGAACCTTTCAAGGGTGCCATGCCGTAGCCTACGCTGTTGCCGGTGACTCCTGCAAATGAGTGCGCGTCAGCGACGTGCCGGCTTACTCCACAAGCAAACTCTGCCAACCGCGTTTCCACGCACCTGCAGCAACGGGTGTTTTAGCAGGCGCTCCGCGGAGGCCCTGTTGATGGGGTCCAGCTGCAGCGCCTCGGCCAAGAAGGACTGCGCCTCCAGGCTGAGCCCCGGCCGCTCGGTGATGAGGCGCGGCAGGCCACGCTCGTCGCGCTCCGCCAGCCGCTGCCGCTGCACCTCCGCCATCTCCTCCGCGCTGTCCGCCAGGAACGGCTGGCAGCCTGTGAGCGCCTCGTACACCACCACGCCCAACGACCACACTGCGGAAACGAAAACAGGGCGCCAATCAATGCGTGTGCCACAAAGCCGCTGGTACACGTGCTGCGCACAGCCTCTGCCCCAGGTGTTGCTGCTGTTCCATGCGCTGGGCATGAGAACTACCCAAGCCAGCACACTCGCGGCAACTGACCTCGCAGCACCCTGTTGTTCAGCCGCGCCCTCCACGGCCCCAATGCGCTGCATGCGTTGTCCGCACGCTAGCCTCACCCGCATAAACGGACTGCTGGCCATGCATCCCCAGTGCTGCCTTCCTGCCTCTCCCCTGCTCGCCCCACCCCAGCCCCCGCTCTCCCCCTTCCCCCCTGCCCGCTCACCGTCTGCCTTCTCGTCGTACTGCGGTAGCTCCTCCTCGCTCATGCCGTTGTACAGCACGCGGTGGAACACCTCCTCCGCCGTGGGCTTGTCCAGCACCTCGGGCGCCATGTACTCAAGCGAGCCCGCGCGGTTGTTGAGGCAGCGCTGCGTCTTGTCCACGCAGTCCGCAAAGTCCACCAGCGTGACCGCGCCGTGCTCGTGCGTGCACAGCACGTGCTCGGGCTTGATGTGGCGGTGCACCAGGCCGCGGCGGTGCAGGTCGGCCAGCAGCAGCGTCAGCGGGATGAGCACGTCGGGCACCAGCACGTGCTCCGGCACCCGACCGCCGCAGTTGGCCACCATCTCGATCACCGTGCCGCCTGCGGGACGGGGAGGGCGGGCAGGGCCAGACGGGGGGAGGAGTGTGGGGGTTCAAGGCCTGTCGCCTGGGTGGGATACAGCGCCGGTGAGCACGGCAAAAAGGCTGCCCCAAACGCAGGGTGTTCATTAGAGAAGCGTCTTAGCATCTGCAGTAAGCTGCAATCGGGGTAGAGCATGAAAATGGGGCTTCCGAGGTGTATTTCCAGCAGTAGCCGAACGCACGCCCGACCCACCTGTGACGCGCTCAAGGACGATGTAGATAGAGTCCTCGTCCTCCGTCTGCGACAACATGTGGACAACGCCGGGCACGCCCGCGAGCGCTCGTAGGTGCTTTACTTCGTTCTCTAGCCGAGCACGAAGCGAGCTGCTCATGCGGGCCTTGCTGAATGTCTTCAAGACGACAGAGCGTTTGCTCTGGCGGTCTTGCGCTGCCATAATTGTATGTAGCCTGCGCATAATAGCGGCGAAGCGAGGGTGAGCCACGGATCGTAGGGTTCAGCCGGACCCCTCAGAGAGGAGCGCTTAGCCACTGACCTGCTCCGGTGGATTGCCCGCAATTGCCGATATTGGTGGGTTTTTGTGGAGCCTTGGTCGTTCGCAGAGTCCGCAGCTGAAGATGAGCTGCTGCGCATACTATGCGAGGTAACCTCAAGGCTCGTTTTCGAGCGGGTGAGGTCGCAACCAGCCCGTCGTGCCCGGACAGGCCCGATTCTCGATGGTCCATGCACATCAAATCTGCGGTTGAAAGGGGCAAAGTGCACCCAGTCAGGCGTGCTACGCCTTTGGGCCCGTTGCTAGGGCCGCGGTCGCCCCAGTCGGGTGTGACAACCGTTGCGCCCATCGCCCTTCTTACGTGTCGTTATCACTTTTATCTGACGAGTTGCGGTTGTTGCGGCTGTTCGAGCTGGGGCTCGGTTCGGTGAGAGACCGCCGCAGAGGGGGCTGCGAGCTTGTCAGCACCTCCGCCTTTCCCTTGCGGAAGAGACGGTTCAGGAAGCTCATTTTCTCCAATGAGACCCCCTACAATTTCAGAAGGAAGGCCTATGGTTGGGCTTGTCCTTCGGGCGCACTTCACCAGGGTGGTGGGAGGGCGCTCAGGGCACACCTGATCGCCTGCCGTTCTTGCCAGCCTTCCTGGCCAGACAAGCTGTCGCGCTGTGCTTGCTGCTCCTCGCTTGGAGAGCGCTTCCCGGGTCACCTAATGCCGTTCGTGGGGGGCCGATGCGTTGCGGCGTCTGCTGCGCCCTGGCAAGTTTTAAGAGCAGCAAACGCACATGCTGGACCTGAATAATAGCTTGGGAGTACGGGTCTAAGGCGCGCTGAACGCGTGTGAGAGGGAAGGTCGGTGAGGTCCTGACCTAACACTGCACGCCGCCTGCTAGAATTGTCACGCAGCCTATGCAAAGGTTCTTTGTTATATTGATTTGCCGAGGTGCTGCTGCACCTTGCGCCCGGTTCCACACTCGGACCTGATACATTCCGTACCCACATCGGGTCCGGTATATCGGCCCTATATCCGCGTCATGTGTGCACCCGACCCGGCATCCTAACGACCAAAGAAAGGAGCACCTGCGTTCTCAGTCTCTTGGCAGGAGCTGCCTGTAGACCTTCTGAACTGTGTGTGTAGGAAGGCCGCAGACGGGTTCCCCGCGCCTTGGTGCAGGCTCGGGGAACCTGTCTGGAAGGAGCTGTTTTTTTGTAAGCGGAGCGAAGCATACCTTGTAGCTTCGAATTCTGCATACCGTTGGCTGCACAGGAAGTTCAGACGGAAGTTTTGGCGGAGACCACGGTCATACAACAGCCTACATCTTGGCGCTCAGCACAGCATCTAGAGAATATTTTACTCTATGTTATAATTTGTGCGGTTGTTCGCTGGTCCCGGACGCCCCTGACGCTCCTGACGCCCTTCCAGACGGTCACGCGACTTTCCAACCCTCGCCTCAATTTAACTGCGACACTAAGTAAAGGCGAACGAAAATGAGGAGCACATGTTGTTTGCTATGTCATTCCAACATGCTGCTGTACTGTACTGGACTGTACATCAAGGCGTACACCAGGGTATCTCCCCTGGGTGCCACGGCACGTGTGGAGCGATCAGAGCAGACCAGAGGGTCTGGCGGGTGCCTGCCCCGTCCCATTAGCTTGAACCCATGACAAACGGACGCCCTCTGTGTACGTCCGGGCAGGCAGGATGCATTGCAGCTCCTTTTCGTCTCGCTAACTCCTGCCCCACTCGGGCGTTGGGCACGTTGTGGGCACGCAAGACCGCTGGTGGTGACAGCGAGCCCGCAAGGGCCCCATATGCAACCCGTCAGCCACCACCCCTGTCCCCTGATTTGTACCACAGCACGAACGTAGCGCCCTCTTGGGCTCAGGCTGGCCAGGTGGCGGTCGTGTCCGCCCATGGCAACGGGCACGCATTGGGCCGCCAGCTGCCCTACATACGCTGGCCCCACGTGCCAATGGGTGTGCTGTACGCAGCAGGGTGGCGACACCCGGCACACTGGCCTCTCAGGTGACCCACGCAACCGCATTGGTAACCATATGCAGATGTTAATAATATTGGGGGGTTTTCCTAGCGGGCATCGGAACTCGTCTCAGTGGCCGCGCACGTGCGCGGGTCCACATTTGACATAGGGAGAGCGCTTGGCTCTGCTCCACCGTGTTGTTACACCGCCTGGGCTGCAACAAACCCTCATGCGCTTTCGGATATTGTGCTGGCATTCCGAGGTCGACCGGCCACAATGTCGTGAGCGTACCGTAGTTGCCGTACGTGCAGCATTTGTGGTGATGAACAAGCCGGCCGACCGGCATCACCCCCTGGCATCATCCTCTGCGGCACATGAACTGCAGGTGCTATGCGACAATGCGAGTGTAGCCTGGTTAGGAGTCCACCAGACACCGTAAGAGAGTGACCCCCGGTTTAAGGGGCGGGGTATGCCTTCAATTATTATGCCTGTGTTGATGTCAGGTTGATGTGTTGGGTTTTGTGGCCTTGTCCGTGCCTAGCAACCTTGTGTCCTTTGCTTTTCTCCCATTTTTTATAGGGCCTCCTTGTCCCTGGGTCTCGTTTGACCTTTTCCCTTGCTGCTGTCCTGTTCTGTGGTGTTTGGTTTCAGGTCCTCTTCTGTGCCCTGCATGAGGTTGGGGTTCGCTGAGTTGCGGCTTTGGTGGTGCTGGTGCTTGCCTCTGCTGGTTGCGCGTTGGACTCCCACTGGCCTGTCCCCTCCCGTCTCCTTGCCTGCCGTGTAACCTTACGACAGGAGAAAATCAATATGGAGGCATCTCCGATTGCCCTGTTTCGATCACTGACGACACCCAGGCACGCAGCCCTCGCTGCCTGCAAAACCAGCCACCAGCAGGGCCGCCGAATCCGCAGCCCTACATCCGACGGACAACACAGCACCCCAACCCAAGCCCCTACGTACACCCAAGGACCCAGGGAGCTCCCCTGCAAGGACCCCACCTAGGCGCCCCTCACAGCTCACCCCCTGCCAGCTGCACCACATCAATCCAGCTCCGGTGGCCCCTCCGTCACGACACTAAGCCGCTTGGCTACATCGGCCCACAAAAAGAAAAAGGTATGCCAGTAGGTGCTCCCGTCCAGCGTGCCTGGCATGCACGCACACCTGGTAGGAAGCCCGCAGCTCCCACAGGGCATGGTGGGAGAGGCCCTCACTGGGATCCGCAGTGGGATCCCGGCTCTGCCCCACACTAATGTGTTGCTCCAGGTTGCTCGCATATGGCTCCCTGGTTTCTGGACGTGCCCCGTTGGGGTCTGCTGTAACTGTTACTGTTACTCAGATGCCCACGGGCACGCGGCAGCACCGCAATGGTGTGACGTGCCATGCTGTATTGTACCATGGTCACTGAGAAAACGTGCACTTATGCGCAAGGGTCGTCACAGGGGCTTCATCTCGTCTTTGTGCAGTGCTACTGAGTGCTGCCAGGTGCTGCCACAACAAAGGCTGCAAGGTAGGCGTGGCAGGCTCACGCTTGGCTCACCGTGGCCAGTAGCGAACGGAAAAGGGCCACACTGCCACAGAACAGGGCATGCAGCCGGGTTCCAGGAAGGGGACCAAACCTGGAAATCATACGTGCATTTGTCCGCTTGGGGTTGCATCACACAGCGGTTAGTCCAGATGATCGCCCAAAGGAGCTTCACGAGCAGGCCGGGGCGAGTTGCAGCAGGTTGCAGGGGTCAGCCGGAGGGGCGATGCTTGTCCACTGAGCAGAGCAGGGGTCACCCCAAGCGAGCAGCTGACCCAAACAGATGCAAGGGAGAAAGATGTGACGTGTACATGACCCCGGAAGGTATTGCGGTCCTTTCAGCTACGGCCCAATACTGCCACAGCGCCCAGGACCAGCAGGCAGCAGCCTAGGTGCCGTACACCACCAGTCCTTGATTGCGTCAGCGACAGGACAAGACTGAATGCTCTCGTTGACAACTGTTGATGGCGGTGACGGCAGAAGCTTAAAGATATAGGGTCGACTGTGTTTTGGAGAGTGCCTGGCGAATCGACAGAGTTTGGACTCTCGGGGCAGCGTTTTCAGATACGGTCAACAAAAGCGCTCGCCGGACGTGCAGTTGACAAGGAGTAAGCCAAATGGCCCTTAGGGCCCATGTCTCGGCTTCCAGTGGCGCTGGCCAGGTGCGCGATACCGTTTTTCGGGGCGATGCACACCATACTTGCGCCCGCTGAGGGGCCTACATCAGCAGATTCCCCTTAAGACGAGGATGTTGACACTACTTCAGCTGCGCAGGCGCGACGCGTGGGCCAGCGACGCACTGGGGTCGTCGCGCATGCAAGCGCAGTGCATAAGCCCGCGACTCAGGAGCTGACATCGTGGTTAAAGGTGCGTGCTTTCTCTGCATTAAGGTGTTGTCTACAGCCGTGCCGGCCTGTGGTGAGGCACTAACCTGGCCTGAGGAGTGCTGATCTGCGCTTGCCTCTCAGCAGCGTGCCACCGATAGGCACTGGCAATATGGCAACCGGCAGGAAGCACTAGGGGTTCGTCATGGGGTATATGGGCTCCACTCTGCAGGCTGGGTTTGGTGGAGGCAGGTGTATCAGTCAGACGTGGGGCCCGTCCCCAGCCAACTACCGTGCGAAATCCAGTGCCTGCAGCCCAACCCTAACCTCCCCCCATCTCCCCTGTCCACTTCAGGAGAACGGTGCCAAGATCGATGCGGTTGACATACGGACGCTGGATGTGCCTTCCGCGGGCCGACCCCTGGACGTGGTGGTGGCGGGTGAGGGATGGTGGCGGTGGTGGCGGTGGGACGTTGGCTTATGCCATTGCATGTGGAACCAGTGGTGGAAAGGAGGCGGGAGGAGGGTAGGGCATGCACAGGTTGATGGGCGGTGGGGGTTGTGGGCCGGTGTCGACCAACATGTGCAGATCTTGTGGCAGTGGCTGAGTTCTGGGTGCTGGATGGCCCGTCTGGGCGCTAGGCACAATGGCATATACTAGGTGCGAAGGCGGACGGCGGAGTGCGAGCCGAGCATGCCAGTAGTGGGGTCGCGGGGGGCCAGGGCGAGCGGCGGTGAGGGCATGCCGGCGCAACGGGGTATCCAGTGGCGGTGCACACCCCGATGGGGCCCATGGTGCCAGTACGCCTGCTCCTGCACCGGCGGCAGCGCCTCCTGCCTATCCTCGCCCTCGGCACGTGCGCCAGCATGAGCTCCGCTACTCCATGCGGGTCCCTACATCGACAGCAGCACCTGAGATCGCCCCCACCGCCACCCCGTGGCCTTGTGCACCCTTAACCTCCAGGGCCAGTAGCCGCCTTATCGCCCTTGCTCCCTGCCTGGCGAACCAGCAGCCCAGCCTTGCCCGGTACCCTGTGCCCCTCTGCCTTTCGTGCCCCAGCCCGCCCCCTGGCCCCCGGCGAGGTGGCCATGTCCATCCCCGAGCACCTGGTCATCACGCTGGACCGCGTGTTCGAGAGCGAGTTCGTGGGTGGGTGCCGGCCTTTGCCGCGGGCGGGGGACACAGGGTGTGGACCAGTGTGGAACAGTGTGACATCTTGGGCGAAAGCCAGGGGTCCATAACTGGAATGACACAGAGGGTGTGTTGAGTTGTAGGACGATAGGCCAAGTATGTGGTGTCAGCACGGTGGATGCCCAGTCCTAGATGAGCACTGCGAACCCACTCCAGGGCAGCTCGAGGGAGAGCAGCAGGCTAGGTTCAAGGGATAGGAGGTGTACGGGCTGTCCGTGTGTGCAGGTTGGAGCGGCAGGAGGGCTTACTGCTCTCGCTGTGAGTTGTCACACCCTCGAGCCACCTGCTGTGGCCCCTTGCCTGCATCTCTCGCTTCTCCTACTGCCATCCAGCCCACCCCTCCCGTCCCCTCCCCAGCCGAGCTGCTGACCACCGACAAGCTGAGCGAGATGTCCTGCCTGGCGCTGTTCCTCATGTATGAGAAGAAGCTCAAGGACAAGAGCTTCTGGCACCCCTTCATCCAGGTGGGGTGACCGGGGCAGGGTGGCGGAGGTGGGGCAGGGCAGGGCAGCAGCGGCTGCGTGTGGGGCGGGTGCAGGACGGGGGCGAGGGTGCAGGCCGGTCGGGAAGGCAGCGCGGGTCATGGCTGGGCGTTGGCCAGTGTGTGCCGGTTCCGCCCCTCCCACTGGCCCCTCTTGGCATGCACTGCCCCTTTCCACACCGCTGCACCTACCGCCACCCGCCACCCACAGGAGCTGGACAAGCAGCGCGCCCGCGGGCCCCAGGCTGTGGAGTCTCCCCTGCTGTGGGACGACGGGGAGCTGGGCAGCCTGCTGCAGGGTGCGGGGGAAAGCAAGGGGAGAGGGGCGGGAGAGACAAGGGTGAATCTTGGAAGGGTGTGGCAGGGAGCGGCATGGCGAACAGGGTCGTGCCGCGGCAGGGGGGACGCGGTGGGGGCCGGGGGCCGGGGCGGGAGCGGGCAGCACAAGGTGGTTGGCGCGTGGGTGTGAGGCAGTGGCCGACCAGCGCACCGTGCGGGGAGGCGTCCGGCCAACGCAGCAGGTGGACGGGCAGGCTCGGCGCAGAGCACGGGCCGGAACAGCAGCAGGAGCAACAGCTGCGACCGTGATTCTGGGTTGGCACGGCGGCAGCATTGCGGTTGCGGTTTTCACGTATGGGGGCGGGGTTGCAGTTCTTGCGGCACTGCTGCACGGATTCAGGCGGCGGGTTCGCGGGCCCAGCTCAAAGCGACTAGGGCACGGGATGTAGCGGGTGCTGCCCTTGGTGCAAATGCAGCAGCTGCTGTGCCCAATGTGAGGCGCCGGATCAGCGGAGGCGCTGACGCACGCGGCCGCACGCGGTGATTGGGTAAACCTTGGGAGATAAGTGCCTTGGCCGGCCTGTCCTCGGGTCCGCAGTGGCTGGTGACGCTGTACCAGGGTGCAGTGGCCTGGGCAGACTGATGCGCCTGGGTCCTGCAGTCGCATGCATCGCACTCATTGCGTCCCTTCACTTCGGGCCAGCTTCAGCCACGCTGCTGGCCAAGCTTGGCCTTACCACTCGCGTGCGATGTCCCGCGGCCGCTCCGCTTCGTGCCTGCGTTTCAGCCCCTTCCGCCCCGCTGCTCGCCCAGCTTCCCGCCCCGCCATGTTGGGTGCCGTGTCACTCCCTGCGCGTTGTCCCGGCTGCCCCCGCCCTGTGCCCCAGGCTCCCCGCTGCTCCCCGGGGTGCAGCAGCGGCAGGCGGGCATCCGCAAGGAGTACGAGGCGCTGGACACCGTGTGGTTCATGGCCGGTGTGTGGGGGTGGGGTGGGGCGCTGGGTCCGGGCGTGGGTCCGCGGGCCTCGGGGTGACCAGGGTAAGTGCCGGCGGGGGTTTACCATAGTCGGCAAAGTTTGTGCCCCTGCCATGGCGCCATGCAGACACTGGTGAGCTTGCCCAGTGGCTTCCCCCATGCAACGCTTGGCGTTGCGGTAAGCACGAGGTTCAATGCGAAAACCACGGCGGACACATGCGGGGTACGCCCTGCAAGCCTTGCTGCGCGCTCAGGCAGCGGCCGGCAGCCAGGCGCCCACGCATCCCGTCCGCCCAGCGGCCTGCCCCCCGGACCCCCATTGCAGGCTCCCTGTTCAACAAGTACCCGTTCGACCTGCCCACGGAGACCTTCACCTTCGAGCGCTTCCAGTCGGCCTTCGCCGCCGTGCAGGCCTCGCTGGTGCACCTGCAGGTGGGGTGGGGCGCGGCAGGGGTCGTGCGGTGGGACTCACAAGCGCCATGCGGGGCACCTGTAAGGCATCAAGTCCCAGCCCAGCCCATGCCCCTTGTCCTCTGCACCTGGGCAGCTTCACCGGGGAGCGCTAGCAGGCCGGGTGCGCAGTGTCCCGCCCACACCATTCACCCCGTCCCGCTCCCTTGGCCGGCCCACCCCTGCACTACCCACCCGCAGGGTGTGCCCATCGCCAAGCGCTTCGCGCTGGTGCCCCTGGGCCCCCCGCTGCTGGCCTACTCGTCCACCTCCAAGTCCATGCTGGTGTACGACGAGGAGCAGCGCGCCGTCGTGCTGCGCACTGCCGGGCCCGTGGAGGCGGGGCAGCCTGTGACGGCGTGGTGCGGCCCGCAGCCCAACAGCCGCCTGCTGCTCAACTACGGCCTGGTGGACGAGCACAACCCCTTCGACAAGCTGCAGGTGGGCGCGGGGTGCGGTGCTGGGGGAGCAGTGGCACACACTGAGACCGGCACCGGGCGATGCCAGGACAACAGCATGGCCGGTCGACAAGCTGTGGGTGGGTGCGGGCTGTGGTGATGTTGCAGGGGCTGCTGCTGCTGTATGCGCAGCTCGTCGGCCCGCGGTCTTGGCCCCAACCCACACCCGTCGCGGTCAGGACCAGCCAGCCAGCCCTTGCCACCGCGCCCGGAAGTTCTACTCCCTCTCTTCGGCTGCTTGTTGGCTGTGGGGTGCAACCTTCAGCTGCCACGCTTCTGCGTTACAAACTCCCGCGTGGCTCCAACCTGGCCCTCCCGCCTCCCACCGCCCGCAGTTCACCCTGACGCTGCCCACCACCGACCCGCTGTACGCCGCCAAGCGCGCCCGCCTCAACGACGCCGGCCTGGCAACGCAGCAGACCTTCGACGCGTCCGCTGCGCGCCCGCTGGCGCCGCAGCTGCTGCCGTACATGCGGCTGGCGCTGGCGGACACGCCCGAGTCGGTGGCGGCGGTGCAGTTCGCCAGAGAGGGAGACACCGCGCCGCCGCCGCCGCTGGCCGACGCGGCGGCGGAGGCGGACGCGCTGGCGGCGGTGGCGGCGCTGGTGCAGCAGCGCATGGACGCCTACCCGCACCCGCTGTGGAGGGACTTGGAGGTGCGGGGGCGGGTCATGGGGCCGGGGGTGGGGGGCCGCTGCCGGGCCATAGGGTGAACTGCCACTCGCCGCGCTTGGCATGGTGGTTAATGGTGCTGTAGCGTGCGTTGGGGGCCCGGGGCTTGGACCACACGTGCGTGCGTGGGCCATGTTGTGCCGCCGGCAGCGGCCCCGCAGTCTCACCTCCGCCCGGTTCGCCTGACGTGGGGCCTTTTCCTCTCCCCTTGGCCTTGCTCTCTGGTGGCTCATCCGGTTGACCTCCCTTGACCATGCAAGCCCTCCTTCCCACTCCACACACGCGCCGCAGATCATCTCCGACCCCGCCTCCACGCCGCGACAGCGCGTTGCGGCCCGCCTTACCAAGATCGAAAAGTCCATCCTCAAGGCGGCGGCGGAGGCGCTGGCGGCGCGTGGCGCACCAACGGGCCTGGCGGCGGTGGAGGCTGCGCGCGCGGCGGCTGCTCGGCGGCGGCCGGGCGCGGGGCCCACGCTGGGTGACCTGCTGGACGGGGGCCACCACTGCGGGTAGGGGGCAGCCTGGCAGGTGGTGACTGGCGGCGGGTCGGGGAGCGCAGGACGAGTTGCTGGCAGGATGGCTTGGGTTGCGGGAAGTGGTGATGGGCTGCTGCGAGCACAGGATGAAGGTGAGGGGTGCAGGGGTGAGTTCGAGGCGTGGTCGGAGTGCAGGAGCAAGAGCGGTTGGCATGGGGCATGCACGAGCACTGCCACCCCACGTCAGCGTTGATCGCGGCTCGGGTTCTGGCGGCGTAGTGGCCTGATTTTGGTGTCGGGGCTGCGACGTTTTGTCGACTGTTATAAGGCTCGCCGCGCGTCATGGCCACCTGACCCGTCAATTAAGCGAAGTGTTGTTACATTCTGGCATGTCATGGCAAGCATACTGCAAGCTGTACGTACGCGGACGTGCATTTGAAGCTGAATTTGCACCTACAGTATCGTGATGGCCGTGCGTGGAGGGCTGAGGCCCAGTAGCTCTGTGTGTTTCGGCGGGTGTCTACGGCACGCAACACCTCCCCATAGGCCGTTATGCAATTCAACCGATCGTGCTGGTCATTACGGAGCGACCAGGAGTTGCGTACCGGTAATCGGACGATTTCAGCTTGGTAAATTACAGGAGTGCTATGGGGTGCAACCCGTAACTCCGGCATACCTGCAACTACGCGTCAAAGGCAAGCTGCCAGTTCAGTTACACACATGGCAGTTACGACTCTCCGTACAAGCCGTAGGGCTGGCCAACCTTATGGGATCCCCATGCAGGAAAGACTTAGCTGAAAGGCGGTCGGGTCACCAACACGCGGTCCAATCCAACCTCGCACCAATAGTAATCTGCTGCCGTACGCCTGGCTCGTTGCCTGGACAAGTTCGCGTCAACTGCCCTAGTCAAGATCGGAGTCGGCCCGTAATCACCCTGGATGGGGCAATGCCGCATGACAGACCTCTGACCCTCACGGTCCCACAAGCAACATGTGCGGAGAGGGGCGAGCGTACGGGCAGTTGATGTTGTTGATGGCCACCATCCGAACTGGAAACTGGATTAGGTGTGTTGTGGATGCGGTGCGGGAGTAGGCGAAAAAGCCTTAAGCAGAAACAAGCAAGCAAGAATACAAGCAAGCAGGTTGACAGGGTGCGGCAAGCAGGTGTCGGGGTGCAGATCAGCTGTGGAGATCGCAGGCGCCCGCGCTGCCACGCTGATATACTTAGCTGAATAAGAAAGCTGGCTGTGTCGGTTGCCCCCCGGCGCGCGCAGGACCAGACCGTGCGTGCTCACGCTTGCAGAGTGCGGTCATACCTGCGGGGTGATCGGAAGCAGCCCGCCGTGAGCCGCGCTAGTAGATGTTGACTGACGAAAGGCGACGAGATGACAAAGCAAAGCCGGGGGGCGGCGCTGGTGTGTGGGGGAAGGAGTCCGTGCAGGTCTCGGGCCGAAGTAGGACGACGCGGCGAGCTGTACGGCGAGATGCATGTGCAAGTGCTAGCATGCTGGATTAGGTGTGAATTAGCCTGAGCTCGCCACGGGACCAACACCCCTAGCATCACGGGGGCTCAATGGCACGCAGGCGTGCTTGGTTAGGCCCCAGCCGCCCAGCAATTCTTGCACATCACTACCCTGGGCTGCACACAGTCCCAGGGAAACGCACGCGACTCCCACAGGGCCGACACATCAGGCCCCAAGCAGTCTTTCCTCCGCATGCCCATGCTCTTGAAGCCCATACCTGCACGCAAGTAGCGAATCAAGCACTACCTGCCCTCCGCACCACTGTTCGCATCCCCACCTGTGGCCCCTCCTTCGCCGCCACTCGCCCCCTCGCCGCCAGTAGCCTCCCCACCGGTCGCACCACCATCGCCGCCAGTGCCACCCTCCCCACCAGTCGCACCACCCTCACCACCAGTCGCACCACCCTCGCCGCCAGTGCCACCCTCCTCCCCACCAGTCGCACCACCCTCGCCGCCAGTGCCACCCTCCTCCCCACCAGTCGCACCACCCTCGCCGCCAGTGCCACCCTCCTCCCCACCAGTCGCACCACCCTCGCCGCCAGTGCCACCCTCCTCCCCACCAGTCGCACCACCCTCGCCGTCAGTGCCACCCTCCTCCCCACCAGTCGCACCACCCTCGCCGCCAGTGCCACCCTCCTCCCCACCAGTCGCACCACCCTCGCCGCCAGTGCCACCCTCCTGCCCACCAATCACACCACCCTCGCCGCCAGTGCCACCCTCCTCCCCACCAGTCGCACCACCCTCGCCGCCAGTGCCACCCTCCTCCCCACCAGTCGCACCACCCTCGCCGCCAGTGCCACCCTCCTCCCCACCAGTCGCACCACCCTCGCCGCCAGTGCCACCCTCCTCCCCACCAGTCGCACCACCCTCGCCGCCAGTGCCACCATCCTCCCCACCAGTCGCACCACCCTCGCCGCCAGTGCCACTCTCCTCCCCACCAGTCGCACCGCCCTCAGCGCCAGTCGCATCACCACCATCGGGAGCAGCACCCTCGCCGCCCCCTGAGCTCTCCCCTCCACCCGTCGCATCGCCCTTTCCACCCGCTGAGCTCTCCTCCCCATCTGCTGAGCTGTCCCCGTCACCTGTCGCGCCCGGGCCGTTGTCTTCTGTACCGTCCCCACTGCCAGCCGCCGCCTCGCCATCACCGCCCGTGCCCTCGCCTGCCTGGTATCCGGGGCCCCCTGCTGTCTCGACCACCGCCGCGGTCACGCCTGAGACGCTTAGCTCCGCTGTTGGCACACCCAACGCCTGCGGTGCGGAGAACCAAGCAGCAGGTGCCTTGCTCTTGGGTGGCAGGTGGCATCAACAGCAGGAGCATGATGCATTTCGGCGGGCCTGTCGCAGCGTGCAAGCGTCTCTGCTGGGTCCCCGCTGCAGCACCCACCCGCGGCATGCTGCGGGCCGCGCACAGCACCCCAAGGCCCACGCCCCCAAACCTATGAGGTGGCACCGGCAGCCGAACTGCGCGTCCAGCCCATGCAGACCGCGGCTAGTAGAAGCCTGAAGGCCAAACCCAGAACCTTGCAATAAAAGACAATGGATGTAAGGCACCAGGGCATCCACAGGCACACAACACTTGTGTGGCAGACTGGCACGGCACGGCTTTCTCCGCGCAGTAATATCGTGCATGCGCCCACCTGCGCCAGGGCCCCCGCCAGTGGCTCAGGGCGCGACAGCACCCCCAGCAGCGTGGCGGCGTCAGGCAGCGGCTGCGGCTGCTGCTGGGCCCCCTCCGCCGCCACAGCTGAGATGTCCAGCAGGGAGGTCAGGGACAGCGCTGCGGAGAGGGCACGGAGGGCGTGGGAGGGCACGCGCGGCATGCGCAGCTACAGTAGGTGTGGCTCCGTGCTGCACCAGAAACGTGTGTAGGGGACATGCGAATGACCAGCAGCGGCGTTGCGCGCAGCCGTACGACACCATCACACCTCCAGCGGGCAAATACAGGTTGCTCAAGGCGGCGGGCTGCCGGGGTACCGGTACTCGCTTGCATCGTCAACGCACGTCCGACCCTGTCACTCGTGGCGATTCTCCGCCCAACGGCTTGCAGGTTTAGTGCTAACGTGATTGTGCAGCCAGCGGCCGCGCTCACCTGCTGCCTTGTCCTGCTGCCGCAGCGCACGGCGGGAGGCTGCGGGCTGCTGCCCGGCGTCCTGGCTGCACTGCGTGCCCCGCACCGCCACCTGAGCCGGGGCCAGCTTGAGCTCCGTGGCGTATGCAGCGGCCATCGCTGCGTCGAGGGCCTGAAGCTTGTCGGGGGAGGTGAGGGCGGCGCAGGTGAGGGGGGCGCCGGCGGCTGTGGAGGCGGGCGCTTGGGAGACCTTGGGTCAGGGAGGAAGGGAGCATGGGGCGGCGGGGCGGAGGGCGTTCGCTGGCAGTGGCAAGCGGTTGGCGGCAAGGGTGCAGATAGGCTGCGCATCGTCATCCGTCCTATGCTCGCAAGGGCCGTAGTCTTGACCGGTTGGGGCACGAACGTCCGCACTGACACCTTGCGGTGCGCACCAGGTTTACTGTTACTGGCACAGGTAGCCAAGGCGGCAACCAGGCGGCGCCCAGGGCGATGCAGCCCAGGGTGCGGTTGGACACACACCTTGTAGGAGAGGCGGTAGGTGGCTGTGGCCGGCGGCTGAACTACCGTGGCAGTGCCGTCCGCGGGGCCCTGCGGTGGCCGCCGGCAGGGGTGGTGGGTGGGATGGTGCTGAAGTGGACTTACAGGGGCCCGGTCGCACCGACACACCATACGGCAGGAGGGGCAGCACCGTCGAGGCGCATGCAAGGCAGCAGGTGCCTACAGCCAGCCCACCGATCTCCGCCTGCTCCTGTCGCTCCCTGCCGCCCCTACCTTGCTGCTCCCACCTCCGCCTCCTCCCTTGTTCCCTCCCCCGCAGTGCCCTGCGCCGCACACTGGTGCCACGATCAGCAGCAGTACCGCCAGCACTGCACACACGCTGCCAACCAGCCACGGGTGGCGCTTCACCTGCATGCAATGGCAGGCACGTCACGGTTACACAGCGTCAGATCAACCGAGTCGCTGCTCTTGTACCCAGATACAGGACGCACGTGCATTATCCCGATACTCACTGACACCAGGCTGCCCGAACGTAGCAGCGCATTCCCAACCCAGCAGCAATCAAGGGGTCCAGCAAGCAACCCGACCCCCCCACATCCCCTCACCCTTTCCCCTCTCACCCAGTGTTTGACATCGTCCCATGAAGTCTGCTCGTAGCCCTTCTTGGACTTGGAGGGGCTGGTGGGGCCAAATGCGGTGCGACAGTCCACCTCCAGGGCCGGTAGGGCGGCACCGGCCGGCCGGGGGCCCGTAATTGGCTTTGTGGGAGGACATGGCTTGGGACTAGCTTCTTCGGAGCAGGGTTACTCGCCGTGGCGCTTGTGACAAGAACGAATGCGGTAACGTTTTTTGTGAGCTATTGAAGGAGAACGTGTCCGAGGCTGGCCGTGTGTCAGTTGTCAAGGGTTGTAGGCTGTGGCGTGTGGGAGCGCGGTCGGTCTGTGGTGTAGCACGTGCGGTGGATGGCTGGAATCTGAGCAGTGGGGGCTGCAGGGCCCGATGCTTTGTTTGTGTTCGCAGCATGCCACCGGGTGAAGCAGTGGATGCAGTATTGTAGCAATCGCCGGCCCGACGGATCAGCTCTGGGGCTGTAGCGCCCGCGGGTCGGGCCACGTTCCGCGGTTTCGCCCGAGGCAGCAGATAGCTCTGTACTCGAGGCAGGCCTTAACGCCCAAAGCCCAGGAGCTCGCAAACCTTCAATGTGTGAAGGTGGTTCATGTCAAGAGATGCTGATAGTACTCATCATGAAGGCAGCCCGGGTGTGCGGGCACGCTTGCTGCTGCCGCTGCCGCCGCCGCGGCCAACTGTTGCGACGGCAGCCGCCGAGAAGCCGCTGGAGGTCAAGCCGACAGCCGACCGTCCTTGGGTGCTTGGGATTCCTGCTGTCTGGTGCCGAACCACGCATAAGACCAGGCGCGTCGTGAACGCCGGGGGCCGGGCACGCAGCGCACAGCCCCGCTGCACCTGCCCTGCAAGACACGCAACGATGCGGGCAACCCGTGGTTGCCCCCGCTCCCCGGGTCCCCGGCAACAAGT
Source organism: Chlamydomonas sp. KOR1 (assembly GCA_036984285.1). Lineage (NCBI taxonomy): Eukaryota > Viridiplantae > Chlorophyta > Chlorophyceae > Chlamydomonadales > Chlamydomonadaceae > Chlamydomonas > Chlamydomonas sp. KOR1. The sequence goes on along the minus strand of BQMZ01000151.1, from coordinate 11,629 downwards.
CCCTCTCGTTCACTCGCAGCCGCTGACAACCGTACAACCTCTGCTCCCATGTTTTGGGGCCACAAATGTCATCCCGGATGCTATCGGTGCGCAGTCCCAGCCGGTGGAGCGCCGTGCCCGCGCGGCCCGCCCGCTGTCCATGCCGCCGTGTGCCCTGAGGTGGAGCTACGTCGCCGGACACCGTCGCACTGGAAGTCCGGATGTGCAGGGCGAAGGCCAGGAACTAAGGTACACAAAATTCCTTGCTGGCTACGTTACCACAGAGCAACACGTGCTGGTGCGTGCCCTGGACACGCGTTGAGATGCAAAGTGAGATGCAAAGTGCTCTGCCATCAGGTGGACTGGGCATCAAAGTTCCTCAGAGCACAGACCTGGCACACTGCCGAATTCGTGTCACCGTGCGTGCAAACCAGCCTGGCTTCGGCCAGCTCTGGCCAGCTTCGGCAGACCCTGGGAAAATTGCGTCGCCCACCTATACCGGCGTGCCGTGACACAGCACGTGCGCCCCAGCTCTCCACGTCCCACGCTGCTCTCCTTGCAAAGCCTTGCCCACGAGTGCGCGTGTGGGCCCAGGAAGCCATAGAACTAATACCCACGGCATGGGCAATGTGCCCTGCGCTAGGTACGCCACCGCCCTGTGCCATGGCGCAGGCTACCCACCCAAGTCGTGCGTGTGGACGATGCATGCAGGCACTCGTCTGCATTCCGGTATGCAACCGACCAGGTCGCCACGTTCGAGGTCACTTGCCCGGACATGCAGCGCACACGTGTCTCATGGACAGCACTTAATGGCTCTAGTACTAGGGATCATAGAAAATAGCATGCACCATAAAAGGTTGATTTGATTGTGCAAGCGACTACCCAAGCAATTGGACCACGCTGATTGTCAAAGCGCCCGCCCGCCACCCTAGCGCGCCCTGACCCGTACCTCCCAGCGTGTGGCGAAATAGTAATCAGATCAGCATCCTAGCGCGTTGAAGAGATCACATGCACCACCTACTAGACAGCACGAGCTCTAAGGCAGCACTTCCACATCTATTGACCGACCGCGGCGGCATCGGCAGCCTATGCCGCGTGCGCCATCCTCCGAGTGGTAGGGTGGCTGACGTACAACAGGGTACCCGCAATATAACTGAAAGATGTACACCGGCGAGGGCACCCGGGCTGGCTCCTGGTACAGCCTGTACAGGCACGTACCGATACGTGCTGGTCCACGTGCGGGGCGTGAGCTGCCTCAGCATGCGCGCGCCGGTGCATTGCCCACAGGCGGACGACAGTGCAGGGCTGTGCAGGGGTTTAATGCTGCCGTTGTCGCCGGCTGCGGCTGCGGCGAGCCTCTGCGTTCACTTCGGAAGACGGGACCTGTGCGGGTTGTTGAGTCTCGGGCGAAGGCGGCGCGAGGTCCGAGGAAGGCGGGGCCGGCGAGGGCGCGGTGGACGGCTCAGGGGAAGGGGACGGCGGGGGCGCTGCGGGCGGAGAAGGAGAAGCGGGAGGGGCCAGCGGCGCAGGAGGAGGCCCAGGTTGCGGGGGCGGCATGGGGGGCTTGTCTGCACCGCCGTATGCTGGCGGCTGAGGGCTGCCGTAGACAGGAATAGGGGCAGGGGCAGGGGCCGGCGAGCCGTACGCAGCAGGTGGGGCCGGCGCTGGTGGCGGTACGGGGGATGGTGGCGCGAGCACAGGAGGGGCGGGCGCGGCGGGGGACGGCTCCGGCGGCGGCGGCCGCGGCTCCGTGGGGGGCGTGGAGGGGGAGGGCGGGGGCAGTGGGGAGGGGGAGGGCTGACTGGGGGTTGGGGTCGAGGGCGGCGTGCTCGGCGGCGGGGTGGCGGGTGGCGGGCTGGGCGGGGTTGAAGGGGGCACGGGCTGGGACGGCGGGGAGGGCGGTGGTGGCGGGGCCAGCAGTAGGGTGGCTACGTTTGCGATGGCCAGCTCCGAGGTGGGGACGGACAGCGCCTGTGCGGATGGGGGCGACGGCGAACAGGGGTCAGGCGACAGGAGGGCGAGGTTGGGACTGATGTGTGGAGGGGCTTAGGAACCGGCCCTAAGGCAGGGGGTGCTTTCAAAAGGGCTGGATAAGAAAGACACCCAGCACCCGATACAGCCATCGTGATGTCCGCAGTGTGGCTGCCGCCGGCAGGCAGGCATCATGCGTCCTGCCCGTCCTGCCGCCGCCCTTCCTGACATTACCTCCCTAATCCGCGTAAACCGTACTTGCTGTGGTGGTACTCCCCAGGTCCCCACCCCACCGCCGCCGCACATGACGCACAACTTGTTCAAGGACCCCCACCCCGCGGCTCACCGCGCCCACCGCCGCCGCCAGGTTGGCCGCGTTGCTGATGGCCGCCTCCGCCGCGGAAGTGGCCGGCAGCGGCGCCTGGCCGGCCGAGCTGCTGAGCACCACCGTGCTCTTGATGCTCAGGGCTGCGGGTGGTCAAGGGAGGGTGGCGGGTCGACCATTCCGGTCAGCGCGAGCAGTGCTGGACGGCGTGGGTGCTGCTGAGGGTGGGGTGCAGCAAGCAGGCAGGTCCCACATGCCCTAGGTGCGGGCCCCGCCTGCCCCTCCCAATGCCACCTGCTAACGGCACACCAACCATAAATTGCCCCTGCAGCGGGCTTACCAAAACGCGTTTGCCCTCTCACCACACACCGAAGCCCAGCGGCTCAGGACCCCACTCACTGGTAGGCCCCTGCTGCAGCGAGCGCCCCCTCCGCCGCCGCCGCTGCCGCCGCCCTGCGCCTCCCGCCTCCGCCAGGCTGCAGCCGTCCGCCGGCTGCTGCACCGCCACCTGCGCCGCCTGCAGCCCCAGCTGCGCCGCCAGGGAGCCCTGCAGGCTGGCGGCGTAGGCGGCGGCGTTGGCGTCCGTGAGGCAGGACAGGGGCTGGGCGCCTGAGGAGGAGGCCTGCGGGAGGAATGGGGCAGGTGGGTTAAGACGCCAGGAACGGAGGCCGGTTCTAAGCATGGCCAGAAACGAAGGCGGAGCAGGCCATACCAGTTTACGTGCATGGGGAGGAGGCTGCTTGGACCAGCACACGAGCAGTACCGTGCGTGCCGCCCCGCGTGGCGCTGGTGCATTCTTGAGCGTGCGCGACTGATGGCGTGATGGCTGCTGCGCACTGGGGTGGGGCACCGCTGGGTGTGCAGGCTGCCCTCGCCCCAGTGTCCCCAATCCCATCCGCACACCGAGTTGCTCAGTGGCCCTTGCAAGGCCAACAGTCAAGCAGCCCCGATGCCCGTAGTAATACTTTTCGGCGAGTCCGACCGTAACCATTGCACCAAGGCCAGGCCTCATCTAGGCCGAGGCCTGCCAAGCCCCAGACTGCGTCTCAGCACACGCAGCGTCATAGGGCGCTGTCCGTCCCCTGGCGCTGCGCTCCGGCTGCTGCTTCACACCACCCGAACAAGTACCCCACGAAGACTCTGAGTACTGTCCCCTCTCCAGTGCGCCGGCGCGCAGGGCAGGCTTGAGCTGCGCCTGCCCTCTGAGGACGAGGTGTGCGCGCTGCAGCGCCACTGCCTGATCCACGCTGTGCAGAGGCAGCGGGCCCCGGCGCTGAGCCCCGGTTCATGCGTGTTCACGTCCATCCCGCTCACCCTCGCACAGCCCACGCCATGCCAACTGCCAACCGCCAGGACCCACCTGGTAGCTGAGCGTGTAGGTGGCTGTGTTGGCGGGCGTGGGGCCCTGTGGTGCATCGCAGCAGGCAGGGGAGGGCCGTGGGCAGGTAGGGGAACAGGTACGTGGCCGCGCGGCACGTGCAGCAGGCCAGCAGGGCACGCATCGACATTAAGGGTACACACGAGCGCGTCCCGTGACCACCTACCCGCCTCAACGTTTGCAGCCAGGTGCTGCTACATCGCAACAGGTGTTACTGCTGGCATGGCTGGGACTTGATGGCACTCTAAAGGCTGCGGCCGTACGTCACGGTTCACGACCTCTCGCAATTAGCCCCGTCATCTCAGGGCACCACGTACCGGGCTGCCTCCGCCTCCTCCCTTTTTCCCTCCCCCGCAGTGCCCTGTGCCGCACACGGGGGCTACGATCAGGAGTAGCACCGCCAAAACCACACACACGCTGGCGGTGATGCAGGGATGGCGCTTCACCTGCAACCAGGTGCCGAAAGCAGACAAGTTTAAAGGATGTCGGGGCGCAGGCTCATGGGTGAGCAGCCATGGGCGACACAGGTTGGTTGCTAGGAGGTGCTGGGAAGCTGCAAGCATTAGGCCCGGGCCAGAGGTCGCGCTCGGTCGGCTGGGGTTGTCGAGCAAGCTGCCTCGATGAGTCCTCACCCAGTGCTTAACGTCGTCCCAATACGTGTGTTTATGTCTTCTGCTTGGCCCCCAGTCATACTCTATGTCCATTGTATAATATGTGTGCCCAGGGGGCCGGGTAGCTGCGCTGGTATTGTAGGACATGGTGTGCTACTTGACGAGTTGTGATTTGACGCGCCAAGTCTGACGCCTAGGAAGCCGCTTGGCGTGTCGAGCAAGGTTCGCGGTTACTGGTCGGAGACACGAGGACCCGAGGCAGCGGTTGAAAGAGCGTGAGACTTTTACTTGACAAGCTAATGCGAACTACATAAAAACATTACCACAAGTCTCCTGAGCAACCTTCGTTCACTCGAGCAGTTGCCCGCCAAATGTCGATTTGTACGGCCGTTGGGCCTTGCACCGAGGACCGAGCGAAATGCTTGATCGTTGCAGCCCCCCAGATTCTGAAGCGTGTAGGTTGGGAAATGCTGTGTGGTGCGCAAGTGTGCAGCAAGACACGGGGTTATCGAGTTCGTGTCTGAGTTCGTGTGCCTGCTCTCCGCCATAATGGGTTCCCCTTCCAGCAATTGCAGTTTTGCTGTACCTTCAGCCTCGTGGATGTTGCGCGCCTCGCCACACCGCATCGGCGACCGGTGCGCGGTGGACCCCTCGTGGCCGCGTCCTCCGCTAAATAGCAAAGCTCCAACCAGCGGGGGTTTAGGAGCCAAGTTCATTACAATGTTTCTCGATATGAATTATTTCTGGCGGCATCGTTCGCCCGGGCCCTACCCTCCGCCCGGGCCACCTGTGCCCACTCGAGGCATGAAGCGGACTTCACCACCGCAGCGTGGCACCTGTCGCTGGCTTTGCAGTGCTTATGTGGGGCGCACATCCCGATTTCGCATCTGCCCTCCCTGGCCCTCCCCAGCGAGGCGCAGGTGTCAGACGGCCCGCCCCCCTGCACGCACGGCCCGCACCGTCGCCCGCACCCCCTGTTCGCCTGTGTCCACATTCGCTTCGTGCCTTTGACAACCTGGCCAACGCACCGACACCTTTATCCAGTCCGCTCTCTATCGTCACCATTCATAGTCAGGGGTGCACATTCTGCCGCCCGATGTACCGGGCCTGAGCAGCAGCGCTGACGCCATGCCGCTGACCCCTGCCGCTGACCCCCACTCCCGCGCCATCAGCAGGTGGCTGGCTGCACAGCGGCGCCAAAGCACCCAACCAAAGGCAGAAAGAGCCACAATTGTTGAAACATCTTGCACTCGAAGTACGCCAGCCAACGGCTTTCGCAGTCGTTTCTCTGGCACTCCACATATCACGTGGCCCGAGCGGATAGCACCCTGGCCACTGGTGTCAAGCGTCCGTCAATCACGAGGCCAGCTACGTCCAGCATTGCTCACATATTAACCCTGCTCACATGCATCCCGGCACGAACCTGTCTCAGTTCCATGGCCCTGCCCGTGTCCGCGCTTTGGCCGTACGTGGACTGTTCTCCTTAAGCACCACAGGCACATGCACGAGCGAACTCCAATGCCGAGCGCGCTGCGTCCCCTACACTGGACATTTCTGTCAGGCTTCAGCCCCTCGGGCGCTCGTTTATTTAGTCCCACAGCGTCACGCCACGGCTGTCCACCAGCTGAGGCTGTCCGGCCACCCACCCTCCCATCCACCCGCCGACGCTCTTATACGCCACAGGCAGTGTCCACCGGTAGCGAACCGAGGTTGCGCAGTCCCGCTGCAACGGCAGCGCGCCCTCGTCTCCCTCCTGTCTGCGCCCTAGTGTAGGCGTGCAGTGTCAGCGGGGTATGCCGCCGAGGGCGTGCAGTAGTTCGCTGCAACGTGCACCAGTGCAGGGAGGCAGCAGTCTATCAGGCACCTACTGTGGTGCCAAGGGTTCAGGGGGTGCCTCCGGCGGCTCCGGTGAATCGGGTGGCCCCGGGGGCCTTGCCGGCTGCGAGGGCTCTTGTGGTGCTGCAGGCAGGTCCGGCGCCTCCTTGTCAGACTCCTGTCTTTGGTCCAGTTGCGGCTCTGCTTGCTGTGGTGCCTGCTGCTGCCCCGGCTGCCCCTGCTGGGTCAGAGGTGCTGACGGCGAGCTGGGCGGTGGCGGCGGAGGGTCCGCGAGCCGTGAGGCGAGGAGGGTAGTGATTGATACATCCTGCCGCAATCCAAGAGCCTGCAGCGCGGTGAGGGGCCGAAGGAGCTGCTCAGACCGATGCACTTGAGCGCAAGCTGGGCGCCTAGCAAGCTTGCACTTATGGCAGCCAGCACCACCTGCATGCAGGCTCGTCAGACATCGTGCGCACAGTGCAGCGTGGGACATGGCGGCGCGGGGTGCGTGTCGGCGCACCTGCCCAACCGCCATCTGGTGCAGCACCGGGCGCTCCAGGCCCTGCCGCGTGTCGGCCTCGTTGGGCAGCGGAGGGTGGTCGGCGAACGCTTTGAGCAGCAGCACCACTCGGAAAGACATGTCTGCGGGGGGAAGGAAGCAGGCGGCGGGGGCCAGGCGGCCGGGGCCGAGGGTGGGCGCTCCATGCAGGCGCACAGAAGCTGAGGCGCAAAGGAAGGGCGTTGGCCAGTGAATCAGGAACACCAACGAGAGAGAAACGAGCACGCACAACCGGGGGCCCAGGCCGAGTGCCGCTCCCGTACCTGTGGTCTGCAGCAGCCCCCGCCTGCGGAGGCTGAACGCAGCCGTTTCATTGTAGCGGCTGCCGTCGCATTCCAGATACGGTATGGCGATCTGCCCGGGGTTGATGCCTAGGATCGTCGAGTAGCCCGACACTGTGCCGTAGCCCCTGATGAGGATGTCACGGTAAGTCTCAAAGTTCTGGCCGCTCAGCCGTGAGCACTCGAAGCCGCTCGCTCTCCCCTACGCATGCGGCAGGTAGCAGTCATGAGCGGCACGCTGGCTACGCGACCAAGGCTGTGGGCCGTGCAGGGGGAGACGAAGGCAACGCCGCCTCAACGCGTGAAAGGCACACAGGTACCCGTGGGTGCACTGGCCAGAATTTGCGCACCGGACGGAACGGTACTCCCAAGCCAGCGCTCTTACCCCCACTCCCAAGACCCAAGCGACGGTTGCCGTCGGCACATCACTCCCTTGCCCGCCCTGGGGCAGAAGTCGACGTTGAGTGCCATGACGGGGAGTTGGGGTGTGACAACATGACGATGCCCCAGGGAGATTCCTCAGTAATTCAGTGCTTGCATTCTTTACTTACTGAGCTTTTACCACCGCAGTGGCCCGTTCCGCAGACTGGAGCAACCACGAGGATGAGCACCGCCAGCGCGGTAGCTACAGAGGCTGTGATGCATGGATGTCGCTTAACCTGAATAGTAATGTATACGTATCAGCCGTAGGACGCAGGCCCTTTGTGTGACCGTGCTCGGCGTTGAGCTGGCGGGCTTACATACCCAGTGATTTGCCTTTTTCCACCAGGTATCCTTGTATTTGCGTTCATCAGGAGGAACGTAGGCCCGTAACCGGCCCTTTCCTGAGCTCGTTGCCGACGGTCCTGAAGTCCAAAGCGACGCTTGTGGCACTTCATTTTCGTCATACAAGTCAATGCCGACAACTGGAGATTTGGACATCTTTTGCCAGTACACATCACAAGTACCAGTGTACTCAAAGCCGGGGAGCGGGTTGCAACCCGCAACAGCCCTGCTCGTACGCCCACTGAACGGAATTGGCCCCCAAGAACCACTACGACAGTGACCCGCAGTGTCGTGTATGAAGGCGTTGACAGTACCTTTCAGGTCGGCTGAACACCTGGAGCGTTGCCACGTGTATAAAGCATTTGGCATTTTGTGTTACATTCCAGGTGGTAAGCAGGCTAGCACACGGGAGCTCCCCTGGGCTAGCAGGGTGACTCGCAGGGCGCAACGCAGAGTGCAAAGCAGGGTGCAAAGTAGCAGTGCCCCCCTGGTGCACCCGCAAGGTACACGCCGGCCAACATATGGACCGCAACAGATGATGGCCATTCCGTGTGCATGCAGGTAAAAATTGAGTGATGAAGGATTCCACGCTGGTACATACATGCAAATTGAAGTTGTTGCACGCCAGATGGTGAGAGGGTTTTTCGTTGGCCGAGCTGGCCATATGGCTGCGGGAGTAGTGATATTGGCCGAGCTGGTCCGAGGCTCAGAGTGGGCTGGCCAGGGGAAGTCGTGGTGCCGCTGGCTGGCGGTGATGCGTCATTGAGGCCAGGTTGGGGTTGCCGCCTCCTCCGACCTGACCCTTACCCCTGAAGCGCAAGCAGGCAGGACTGGGCAAAAGCGTACAACCAGAGGCGCGGGCGGAGTCAGCCAGGGGAGCTGCCCTGGATAAGCGGCGACTGAAAACCGCCCTCCCATGGCCTATGCAGGTCTATGCCCTTGAGCTATGACAAGTATTGGCAATGCTGCGCAGCGACATCTATCAACAATGCAGCCTGTGCTTTCCGGGGCGTCGACGTGGCCAGGTCAAATGGCCTAGGACAGGGGACAGGGGAGACCCGCACGGTCCAAGGGCCCCACAGGGCCCAAGACTCCCTGCCGGCTACAGGAACTCCACCTGACTCCACGGCACTCGGGCAGACCCTGCGCTGGCACGAAACTCTTTTGAAGCTGTGTCGTTCTCTGCATGCTGGCGTGGCTATGTCCCAGCACCAACCCCTCCCTGTCCTTCCCCAGCACCAGCACTACCAACCGCCACAGGTGTACGGACCAAGTCAAGTCCCGGAGCCTCAATTCTCAAGCCTCAGTCCCGCGACGCGCGTTAGGTCTCAACTTACTTGCGTTTGTGATTACGTTGGCTAGCCTGACTGCGTTCGCCTGCTGCTATAGACCTCTCACATATACCTCTCTCACCGATGAGCCGATGAGGGTTTGACCTGAGGGGGGAACATCCTGGGTTGAAAGTATACTGCCACAATGCGTTGCTGCTTCGGAGGCAGTGGGAAAGCAGAGGATGCGGGGAAAGTAGGGCATCGGCCAGGTGAAGCCACGGCACCGCAGAGTCCGAAGCCCCAGGCCTCGCAGCCGCTATATGGCCAATACAGCCCAGGCACTCAGTCAGCTGTTGCGCTCCCAGCGAACGTGGAGGCACGGACTGCAGGCTTGAGTCGCAAGGCCTGACGAGAGCGAGCGTCAAGGGTGCCATACAATCGACATTTCAAAGGCTGTCACTACAAAACAAGGTAACCGGTACCGGGCCGCAGGTTGGTCAACGTGGTGTGCGTTCGCATAGGGAAGCAGTAAACGCGGGTGCTCTTCTGCGCTGAAAATGTCGCCCTGTATAGCTACCAGTCGGTAAAAGCACGGCTGATGTCATGGTATCACCAAGCAAAGAAAGAGGCGGTCGTCCTTGCATAAGCGACGCGCCTGCGTATTATTTTCGAGCGATGCGTTATTGCCGTATCCTGCGTCAAATACACACAATTTGGAACAAGGGGAGATCGACTGGGTTGCGGTAAGTGGCCCCTTCAACTGACAGCGGGTGTGCGTCTCGCCTCACTTGGCGGGCTGCGACGGCCGCCACACCCTCGGAGCACATGGCTCCACATTCCTCCTGAACCCGTAAGTGGAGCACTGCAGCCCGCCATCACTGTGCTGCCTCACGAAGTTGTCCTGTTGGCCCAGCACAGCTAACCACCCGCATCCATCACCTCACGACCCGCAGGACAACGGGCAGCAGCACGACGGCGAGCGGAGCCAGCCGCAGCAGCACCTCCTGCAGGCCCACCAGACACCGCGGCCCAGCACTGACCAGCAGCTGCAGCAACCGCAGCAGCTGCAGCAGCTCCGCAGCGGGGAGCTGCGCAACGCCAACGGGGCTGTGGGCGGTGGCGGCGGCGCGGGGCTGCTGTCCACTGCCGGCTCGTCCAACTGCGAGGCGCTGCTGCAGCTGCTGCCTGTGCTGACGGGGCTGGACTGCGGGTGGTGGGACCAGGTGGAGCGCGCCTGCGTGGCCATCGCGCAGCACCTGGGGGCCGCACACACGTGGTGCGTGGGGCCGGGAGGAGGCGGGCGGGGCCAGCAGACGGTGTGGCTCGGCGTGGGGCAAGGAGGGGTACGCGTAAACGCAAGGAACCCATGGGAAGGGGGCCGGGGCAGGACGCTGTGAGTATCATGGTGACGACGGAGTCGACGCTGAAATTTGTCAAAGGCAAGGGGAGCACGGGGTGTGACCATGTGCCTGGGATCGTGTGGTTTATGTGCGTCTGTGTGTGAAGGGGGCCCTGGGTGCGCCCATCAAGGGCTGGGCGGTGGGCGGTGGGGCCAGCCTGCGGCCCTGTACCATCTGCGCCAGCGGCCCCAAGCAGTGGCGCTACCTGTTATTTTCCTCCGTTGCCGCCACTCGCATGCTGGCATTGTGAGATGGCCGCCGATGTCATCCGGCAGCGTCTCAGCCTGCATCCGTGCCTGCGTTGCGGCAGAGCCTCCTCCGCAACCTCGCTACTCCCCTTGAGTTGGTTGCCTTCAACACCTGATCATTTGCACGTACAGCTCACTGTAAAACTACGTCAGACTTCCGCATTCCTAGTCCATTTCTCCCACCTCACGCACCTCCTATTGTGCCCGACCCTCCCATGGCAGCGTATTTTTGGTGGGCGGCGAGGGCAGCACGGCGTCCCCGCTGACCATGCTGGGGCCCGTGGTGCCTCCCCTGCTGACGGGCGCTCAGCTTGCGCTGTCGCTCAGTCCGGGGGCAGCAGGGGCCGTCGTGGACAGGCCCTCCTGCGCGGCGGCGGCACTGATGGCGGAGCAGGTGGGGGCAGAAGGGGCCCGGGGCCTTCAGGAGATGGAGGCGGCCATGGCCGGGGGTTGTGGATGGCCGGAAGGGAGGTGATAAAGTACTAGTAACGCGAGGATGAGGTAGTGGCGGTGGTACGGTAAGTAGAAAGAATGACCTGCTGTAGTCTATGAGGGAGGGGGTGCGTGACTTGCCAGCGGCCATGTGCAGCATCAGCACTGGGTGGGTGCGGGGTGTTGTCAGCAGGGGTATGCAACGCTGGCTTGTGATCTCGCTCGTACAGTTCTACTCCAAGGCTAGGTGGAATGCTGGTTGTGCACGCTGTGCGGCGATGGGCCTCAGCAGGCAGAGCGCTTTGGCCATGACTCTGCCCGCCGACCCTCCCCTCGCTGTCTCTCTCCCCGCAGGTACAGCGTGACGCGGGGCGACTGCTGCTTCTGCTCGACGCCGGGGAGGAGGGCAGTGGCCTGGGGGAGGCGGCGCCCGCGGACTGGGCCTACCTGGCGGGCCCCCCAGCGGCCGGCGCCCCTCTGCAGCCGTGCAGGTACTTCGCGGCGGTGGCCATCCCAGCGGGGTACCACCCCATGGGCGTGCTCAGCCTCGCAGCGCCGGGTAAGGGGGCAGGGCTGGGGGCTGGGGGTGCAAGG